>JAQIWN010003982.1:0-12001 GCA_034699025.1 Entomobrya cf. arborea Gr-Col-00668
TGAACTGCTCCTGAAATCGTGCTCAGAATGGATGCAGCTGAAACTTGTTCCCTGGAACTTTAGTATGTAAATCATTATTACAATTAAATATTCAATACATTTTGGCGTTCCTTAAAATTCAATGCATCAATAATACGTAACGTAAAAAATAATCGAGTCTACACACAAGTCAATATAGACAACAGTTTTGATTGAGTTTGTTTTTTGGGGTAAATGAAAACAAAAGGATGCACACTGGTGGTGTAGAAAACGAAGAGGGATGATCAAAAAAGGGTTGATATTTATTTACTCGCCTTGTATAAAGTACTCAAAAGTGAAAGGGGTTTTCAGTTCAGTCAACCACAAATAGAAAAAAAGGTGATGGAAATATATGGAAGCGTAGTATCAAAAGGGCACACTAAATAAGTATGCATTACACAACACGAAGAATCTCCTAAGCCATGTATTTTCAGCAGAGAGCAAGGGAGGAAAAGCAGAAAGCGCTTGATTTATGGCACTCGTGGGTTTTATTTCATTTTATGAAAACTGCAAAGCATACTCTCTGTGTGATTGTAAAAACACTCGACATTTTGATAACCGTTGGTTAATTTCTAAGCAAAAGCAAAGCAGTGGTGGCAAGACTGTTATGTCTTTGTGCAATAATTGTTTAAAATAATTGTGTTTAAATGATGCCGTACCGTATGCGCTATGTTTCATCCATTGAAACTGTCCTGGATGATTATTATTGGCCCCACGACCACCTCCACCATTCTTATGAAATCGCGAAGGTGAGGGTGGACTGTCCCCTTCGGCAGCAGAACAAAAGCTTTTATTGGACATTGAGTATCCACCTGGACTCATGTCCTGAGAAACGGTAGCTGGAAAATGATCATCGTAGCTTCCACTACCACCACTGCTACTCCCATTACGACTTCTGCAGCGGTCATCCAAGTCTCCATTCATTCTATAAGATGTGTTTTGCATGGTTTCATGATGGGACTGTGGGATCATCATACCTGGCATATTGTGCTTCTTGCCACCACTACCGGTCTCAATAGACATGTTACTACGATGCTGAGCAGCAGTCATGATGCTGTTTGCGGGTGAGGATGATGATGACCCGTTTGGTGATGATGAAGTTATTGCCCGCGGTGGTACGATTATGTTATTTTGCTCGTCATAAGCAATCGGGGAAGAAACACACATTTCCATTTTAATATTTCCACATCCACCATGAGTTTTGGCAGGAGTAACGGGGAAATAAGGTGGTTGTTGACGAGAGGAAGGGTGACGTTGATGATGCCTTGCACCATTAAAACCAGTTTCAATGCCAATACTGCCCTGATGCCGCCTCAACGGCTCAAGTGGATGACGGTACTCATCTTGCTGGGCATTATACTGATAATGATGATGATCATTTCCTTGCCCCATATTACCTTTGCCGAGCACTGATGCTCCTCCTAAGCCAGATGACATGTGATTCCGATCATTAAGTTGATGGGCTAAAGTTGAAGTTGCAACAGGAGGAGACGGTGAGGAATTTACGTTATTGAAGTTATTACCAGTATTACTGCCACTGGTGATGGCAGAATCACTAGTGCTTGATACGGTAGAGATAGTGGCACTCGCAGTGGCGGTTTCATTCTTTTCTTGTTCGCTACTCGTTAAAAGTGACATCGCCGACTGAGACTCATTACTTCTATCACGTGGTTGTTGAGGTGGAAGCTGTAGTGCTGAGCCATGATGGAAGTAGTCAGCTGGGCCATTAAGAGCGTCTCCCTCTTCGAGTGCCTCTGATACTGCGTCTTCTTCGCTCTGTTTCTTGCTCACCGGTAAGTCGGCAGGAGAGTCTCTCATCTTTCCCATTTGACCAACATCTGCTGCTACTACAACTTTGTCCCCACCACCAGATACGGTTTCCTTTTCGTTTGGCAAAACCACTGCCGCCTCTGCCAATTCCTTTGGATTTTTCTGGGGTTGACATATTGCGTCATGGTAGTACGAATCTGCAATCATGTCGTAAAAACGTAAAATATGATATGAAATTACTCCAAAATATGATCAGAATAAAAGATGAATCCGCTTTGGGAATCGTCTAACATTCTTGTGCGTAATTATGGGGAATCTACTCAGCAATGCATAGATCCCGTGCTATACAAAATGTAACAATGCTGTAATTACACGAGCCCCCAATTACGCTGGCCAAAGGGCAACAAGAGGGTTGTTGGAATTTAGTTCACCTTTTGTCTCAATTTGTTTCATACATATTCGAATTGCACCTTCACAGTATCCATTAATCTTTTATCTATTTTCAATGGTCAAGTATCTTTGCTTACGTATTGAGTTGTTGTTGTTGTTCATGCCAAACGATGTTTTCAACCCATCCTGTTCCTCCATCGCAGTTGTCATATCACGCGTGAGATATCGGTTCTGGTGTGGCTGCTGATGAGCAGCATGAAAACTTTCATTTCTTTCCGCAGCAGCGAAAGGAGGAAAGCCAGAACTACCTGTACTATGACCCGTACTACGATAGTTCGGCCCCTGTTGACTCAAATTGTAGTAATTAGCAAGATCATTAAAAGTTGATGACCAATTGTTAGGCCAATGGCGTGGATCATATGGATGCGCTGATGGTGAGTAATGATGAGAAAGTTCTGAAGAAGTTGGGGGTAGTGGAGGCGGATAGCCAAAGTCCATCCCAGGCACAAAAGAAGAATGCGATGGATGAATTGAGACACCAGGAGGTGATGATGCCTCCAATGTGTTCTGCTTTCTTGTGTACCAAGCAGACGTAGAATAGTAATTGACAGCAGCCGCACTACCTTCACCTGCTGCCCCTGTTCCTCCGGATGCCACAATAGCCCCAGAAGCACCTGGTGAATACGCTGTGTACATGATCACTAGTTATTGCGAAATGAAAAGTTGATCACACAAAATCCAACGTTGCGTCACTAAATCAAACTTTTCAATTTTTTTGCACAAGAATCCGATTAAATGTTTTCACAACACGTAATTACGATCGCCATTAAGCTTTATGACTGACTTTTAATTGACTAGAAGAAAGAGATGTAAGATTTTATGACTTTGTAAATTAGAATGATGTCCTTCAGTTCATCTTTAGGATAATTGCTTAAAACTCACACAAAAGTTAAATACGCAGAAAAAATGAAGCGAAAAACTGTGTATTTTTCACATTGACTAGTTATAGGTTACGAAATAAAAATGACTAGGTTGACAAGTATATTGCACAAATTGACATTAAACAGAATTCTTAATGAGTTTTTTCTCGAAAAAAAATAATTTAATGGCTTTTACACGTTTAATTATAATTTATTACTAAATTTGTTTTTCATAATGCTAAAAGCTATGGCTTCTTTCTTGCAACAGCTTCTACATTATGATTCCTTTTTAGGGTTTATGCATACGTGTATGTATGCAAGTAGGTATTTAGAAAAAATGTATTATGCACTTTTGTCAAAACAAGAGAGGTGATAATTAGTCCAAATGAATCTAAGCGGATGATATTTTATATTCAAGAGGAATAAGTAATAAGCACATTCACAGAAAATATTTCTGAATCAAATCAGAAAGAACTAATGTTTCTGATGATGGAAATGCCTTGAATGTCCACAGAAGAGTGTGCTGAATTTACTGAGTAAGGTATCATCTCTGCGTTGTTTGTCACCACGAAGGACACACTGTGATTGTATGATGATGATTGGTACCGATGATGCACATACAGAAAGCATGCTGTTTTGCACTTGGATGAAAATAAACCTATTTTTTGGGTTGATAATCATTACATTGCTGTTGTGTCTGTATTGTTGGATTACTTGACTTGAGCTATATGCAGAAAGACACAGAAAAAAAAGATCTTTTGAATAATATGACGATGGTGAAAATGGAAAAATCCTACCCGAACCCGGGACATCCAATGTGGCATCAGTTAGGCAGCAGTTTATAACAATTGCTGCAGGCCTTTGCCCTGTGCACTGAACACACATACATTTTTTGAAAGCAGTAAAATTTTTATCTGGATTCATCCTTCTTTCCATTTCTATACGTGTATATCACATATATCATGATCTCACATTCTTTTCATTTTTCAGCTGACATCTTTTTTTTGAAACACTTCTGAGTAAATAACGTGCTAACTTTTAAATGTATTACTATCAATGTAGAAAAATGATATTATTGAGGAAGGGATCATTTTCATCCCATTGAACACTGAACAGGGAAGCCAAACCAGATTTTTTTTTGATTTTTTCTCGACCAAAGGGATCGTCCCTTTCTTTTCATCCTCTGTTTTTGTCGTCATTGTTGTTGTGGCTGCTGTTGGGCAGGCTTTTTGCAGGCTGGCTGCCTCTGCATAGTCAAGTCGAGTCAAGCCATGCTCGACAGTCGGTGTCAGTGTGTGGAGGATGTCGAAGTATCTGATTCCAGATTGATAAGCAGCAGTCAAGTTTAAGCAGTGTGATATTTAAGTATTGTATTGGAGGAATGAATGAAATTAAATGAAAATGATACCGATAAAAGGAAGAAAAGAGTGAGAGTGTAACATGATATCATATTGCTATCTATATTCTGCAGGCTAAATAACGTCTAATTATGAACGGTTCAAATAAAGGGGAATATCAGGAAAGTAAGTGTATGAAGTCATACTGTGGCGGGAGAGGTGGACGTTGACTGTGATGTGTAGTTGTTTAAAAATTCGGGCTGACGTAGGAAAATTGTCCTTTTTGCTTGACACACATGCATTACAGTCTGAATTTTAGGTATAATGCAATGCACTCTTTTAGCATGCGAATAAAAATGTATCCAAATATTGTGTTTCTTGTGCTACAGGCAGATGAAACAAATGAATCGTATAATGAAAACTGTTGTACGATATGGAAGGATGCCCTTGAAGTTCACATGCTGAAAAATTGTTTGTATCACACAATTTTATTATTTTATTCGATTGGGAACAACGCTTGCTCAACTCTCCAAACCAAACAATCGACGAGCCAAACCACATACTAAAGGAACAAGTAACACCATAAAGATTTTTTTTAGTTTTGTTGATGCACCGTTGTCGAACAAGCTTATAGGACAGGAATGAAAATGAAACAGTTCTTATGGCTTATATGGAGTATGCAGTGCAGTATGCATATGATAATGATAATTCATACTAAAACCAGACCAACTGGCATATTTTTTCTCTCCAGGGGGTGAAGGATTCTCTTTAGTTAATACAAAAAAATATGAATACAGTTTATCATGTAGCCAGCCTTCATATGCGTGCCGTTTAAAACGCTTATGTTTCAAATGAAAAAAAAATTACAAAGTTATTGATTTCCAATCGGATTTTTATTTTCATTCATAAAAATAGTTGACATTTTTTCCTTGAGGTATGATCCATGATCATTATGAATTGTTGTCAGTTTAGTATTTAATTACAGATAATAATAAGTTTAAGACAATAAAATAATCATTGCGCATTTTATGATTGGGTTGGAATAGAAAAAATAGAGGTCTGGTCTTTGGTCACATGGTCTCAAAAATCTTCTTGCTTGTGGCGAGGAATAGACCACCATGATTTAAATTGAAAATTTATTCTGCAACTCAAACTCTTACTTTAGATTCATTGATGTCTGAATGACAAATGGGAAAATAATACGTAATAAATGCTAATGCTACAAGAGCGTCGGCTTCGCAGGGATATATTCAATTGACAAAAAACTAAATTGTGCATTAAACAGATGAGTAAACCGAATGCATTATTACTCCCATTATTGATTTAAGTTTCTTCAAAAAGCGTGCACGAAGTGATTTACAAAGCGTCTGACAAAATTAATATTTACCCATTTATAAAAAGTTAAACCACAAGAATAAAAAGTTACCATTAACCATTTATATCAAATCATATAATTTATATGCCTATGATTATGCTGTTAACACAAAATCAAACACGAACACGTGAGTATGAATGAAAACATATTTTTTATGCATTTTATTGATATGAAATGGGAGCAAAAAGATCAAAACTACTCTAGCTTTGATAAGGCCAATTTAAATCAATTGCATCATTCTTCTCCGCTCTTTACAAGCATATTATATCTGTACCCTGTACATGGCGGTGTACAAAATAAATTACTCCAACATATAAGATCAAACCCTGACCTACACAATGCAGCAACAAAGGCTCAATACAAGGGAAAGTTACCACTGTACTGTAATCCAACTGAATGAATATTATGTTGTGTGACAATGAATGAAAGCGGAAAAGGCAAAAGCTCAGAGTTTCTGTTCTCCATAAAAATACATACACAATATAATTCTTATATAACAAAATCCATGCTCATGCTCCTAGTCTAGTCATAATTCACTTGCGTATCCAGCAGCAGCATGTATAAATATAAACATACATAATATAAAAAGTTGTTCGTCCAGATAAACTTGAGCCACTTCTTCACACCATCACTATTGCATTGTTACCGCCAAGTAAAACAAGTTGCAGGATACGAAACACGTAATAAAGCGAGAATGTACTGCTCAAAGGTTCTTGAGGAAAATATATGAGGCAATCCAAACTGACGTAATGGTCCCATAACTATCACCATCAAGCTAAACTACACACATAAACCTTCCTCACCACCACCACCACCTCTTCTTACATGCTTGCTCTTTGTAAAGGAATGTAGGCATGCAAGTAGTAAAGCAAGTAGCTAGCGTAAGTAAGTTTGTCTTTCGGTCGTCGGGCCGTTTGTTCCACTATTTTTAAAGTTCACAAAAAAACCTGACAAAGAGGGTTTTAAAATGGCTCATTTAAAACATTAGTGCAATTTGAAAATTAGCGCGTACACAAATTTTTATTTGTGTAAAAAATGGTTTTCAAATTGACCAATCATACAACACCGCGCCAAAGCTCAAACATGTAATGAGCAGCGCATGTTGGTTGATCGCTGATCGCTGTACTGAAGATTTTTGTTCAAGAATGAATTTTTTTCTTCTTCATTTTTTGCCTAATTTCAAACCTGATACTGTTGCTGTGCTTGTGCTGCTGCAAACCAAATCAATATTTGAGGTTTAGCGAGGCGTTGTATGATTGGTAGTTTGAAAAAATGCAAATAAAAGTTTGAACGAGCGCTAATTTTCGAATTTTGAGTTTAAGAGAATTTTAGCTCAGCGTAAATCATTCATTCAGCAAAACGTATAATGCGGTGCGGTGTTTGGAAAATTTATGCGTTCCCAGATATCATAAAAGTCAGAAAATTGGTGTTAAGCACGACTTCGTATTAGCACCACTTTAGTGATAATGATCATGATCATGACCTACCCAAGTCATTATAGATTAATGAACGGAGCTGCAGAAGCAATCATATACGTATTTTAATATTTTTTTTGGTAGAAAGTAGAATGCCTGTGTTTGTAAATGCTATTGCTAGCATTCCTCCCAGATTTTCATTAGTTTTTAGCGGAAGTGGGCCACAAAAATGTGCACTAAATTTGTAAAGTTTTCTGACTTAAGATTATCATAAGATGTAGATGTTACAGTTCGTTCTAAAAAGACGGATAATATTTGATGGGTTTATTGTTTCATCGCACTAATAATTGGCTTAGAGGATAGTTTTGTTTTCAGTTTCTGACAATAGGCAATTATTGGGGAGTTGATGGGTGTGATGACCTTTTCCTCGAAAAGGTGACGTATTTTTCGTTTACAGTTACACACATGCGAGAGTGCACGAAGAGGAATCTTAAATAGTAAAACACATTCATGAATAAGATCTTGAATTTTATTGCTTTCTGTACTTTATCATTCTTTAATTGCTGTGAATTTACTCATAAACTAAAACAACTATTTTTTGTGTACAACTTTAGAAAATAAGTGTTAAGTTGTATAATAAAAATGCAAACTATCTTTTCCTGTAATCTGAAAATGGTTATTTTTTATCTTTAGCTTTGGTATTTTTTTGTTGTTGATTACAGCACCATGTCGGCACGGCACTTTGTTTGGAATAGCTTAGTTGCTTGAATTACATTATGATATACGTTGCGTGAGCTAATGTAAAGCTGGAAATTGCAATGACAAGAAATAGTGCTCAGTTCAAGAGCAAGGCCGCAATTATATGCGTTTTGCTTGGAATGGAATATGCATGCATTGTTAATGTTAGAAGGGGAGCCAAACCAGAAGAACGCATGATGATATATAATGGTTTTTGTATTTTTATTCATCTATAGTGCAGGCACATGGCACGTTTTCCATCCTCTTACAACGATGGCAAGTCTTGGAAAAGGAGCAATAGAAGTGGTGGTGGGATGTCGATCTGTCGAAAGATGATGAATGGGATTGGCTTTTGTAAGTAATATTCATGATGTCGGCTCCAGAAACGAGTAGCTCTGACATTATGTGGGTGTTCACACATGAAATGGAAGGAAAATGCATACTTACATAACGCAAATTATTGAATGACTACAAAAAATTGTGTTTCATAAATGCACTGTACTTAAGAAAGAAACATATTTTTTCATAAACGTTTAAGAGCTCTCCCAGTTTAATAAATACATCATCTTGATTTTCAATTGCGGTTGAGTGAAAAAAACGTGAATTGTTGCGTTGGGCAAGTTCATTGGAAACTTTATGAATGATTGTTTTCATGTTATTTTTTTCATTTCTGATTTTTTTAAATGACAATTCGGAAGAAAAATTATTTTTCTTATTTTAGCATTTTAGAAATTACTAACGTTTAATGTAGTACTACTTTCTGAACTTGATGTTCTCGGAAATATTTTTGTTTGGGAAAAAATGTGTAAAAAGCTTATTATTGGGAATGAAGAAAACGTCATCAATCATTTCATTGACGGCGGGTAGGCAAATGCGTCAACCTTTTTATCGGAAGCTTGTGTCCAACAAGGAGTTTAATACTTCATATAATATATGTATGTATAAATGTACTTTAATGTGAGTCTGAGACTGCGACTACAGACACAGGATTTAGGTGAGCAACATGCACTGAACAGAACATATAACACTGACTTAAATTATATATAACTTTCCTCGCACAAAAGAGGAGTTTAGCACTTTTCGGGGGAAAATCATCCTGAATATCTCTTTTGACAAAAGAATGAAATGTAATGCATTGCGTTGTAGTATGTATTGTTTGTTTGTTTGCTCTTAAATATCCCTAATCACGGTTGAACGTTCTTGGTCAATCACGAAATAGTAACAGGAGGACAGATAAAATGTCGTCAGCAAACGTAAACAATGAAAGTTGGACCACTGAAAATGCATTTGTATTTTATCCCGCAAAGCTCTAAATATGCAATACGGAGTACATTCATGGTACATAAACTGTTGTTTCTTATAAACATCATGTATTGTTTAGGTTGGTATAAAATGCATTATATGCAACTCGTATGAACAGTACTCAAGTGTTTGACTGCAGACTACGGGAAAATCCATTAAAAACGCAGAAAGTCCGTCCTGCTCATTTCATTTTAATGCATGACAAAACAGCGAAGAGAATCTGTCGTGTGTATGGCACTGTGAGATTTTTGTGGCTGTCACAGATGCAATATTAATAGTAATTTTATTTTTCATATTTTTACATCAAACGAAAAAAAAATTGATTTTACCCATACCCCTCGGGCTTTTGTCATGAGTAAATTTATTTCCTATTTAAAACCGATAATGAATATTTAATTATTGTTATGAATTTAGATTTAGAGTTCGCACTCATCAAAATAATTCGTATAAAATTTAGTAGCGTTTCATGATAAAATATATGTCAAATTCATTTTTTCTAAATATTTTATTACCATTATGTTGAAACGGACAATTATAACCTGTTTCATGTACATGGTGGCAGGCAGGTAGGTAAGCACGTCAAAAAGTTTTGAGGTCGATTTGAGATTGATCAGACTACAATCATCAAACCTGCTACCGTATTCGTGATTGTAAGTTTTGATTTTAAAAATCTTGCAGTAGTAAAAGTGGATTTTAGAATTGCCTCGTTCGTACAACCTAAATAACGATAACGATGTCGACTCTTCATGGAGCGGTGAACCTTTTTATTTTTGAGCAACGACAAAGAGAGCTGATTCTGGATCCTGACGACGTCGCATCAAACTATGATTAATGGAACGTTCATTGAGTAGATAGATATTTTTTTTGGAGAAAAAGTCCATCCAAGTTATTTTGGATATCGTATCGTAAATATGAACCTATAGCTGCATGATTGAAGTCTTACATTTTAATGAAACCTTCTATACGCTTTGGGTAATATTAAGTTATTTGTATTTCGTTGATTTTCATTTTAAAGTATTTTAGAGCGCAAATAAGTTAACTTGTATTGATGCGACATTGCATCATCATGAGCTGATTGTATGCTGTCTGTCAATCTCAAAATCTTAAGGTATGCGACAAAATTACAAGGTGCAAGTCAAGGATACTGATTGTGACTCAAAAATTTCACAACCAAGAAAGGTATTATTTCGTTAAAGAAAAAGATTGACTCTTTTCATACAAACTTTACTATTGTAGGAGGAGTCTTCAACACAAGGTGTAAAATACTAAGAATGTACAAAGGAAGAAAGATTCAATTTTTGGGATGTTTACAAAACTATTGCGTACGTGCTTTTGAAGCAGTTAACTTGGCTCAAGTTGACTGCGGTTTTACTGATCCACTCTTTAATGTTTTTATATAACTGAATCACTGATGATGCCGTGTGTTGTTGCAACAAAGGCAAAAAAAATCTTCAAAAGATTACGGCAGTTAGCATCATTGAATATGAAAGCCACATCTACGTTCGTAACTCTCTATTGTTCATTCCTATATTCCAAAAAGGGTTAAAAACAAAAAAAAATTGAGAAAGCATGTTGAATTTTTGTGGAGTCCATGAGTTCATTTTATGTAAAAATAAAACTATAAAATACAAATAGATTCTAAACCACAGGAGCTCAACAGCGATTTAGAAACTCGTGATATTTGTATGTTTTTGAAAAATTAGTTTATCATGCAACATGACTCATTCTTCGTGGGTTTGCGAAAGCAACGGTAAGTAGCTTTGTCTTCCTCATGATGGGAATGCCTTGTAGCTTAACTAATATTTGGTTTTGTTGTAGTGTTGTAGGATTGGCTGTGAGGATGCAATGAGGGCATGGTTGTAAGAATTATGACAAGATGCAATATGGAATATGACGTCTCTGTTATTGTTGCTCTCTCTCTCCTTTACTTGCCCTTAGAAGGTGTGTGGCTTGGCTTTTCGTGATAAATACTAAATACAATACGAATATACACAAAGGTATACTTCTCTACAGTATTCAAGACAGCCACAGTAAGAATTAAAGAGATATTAGAAGATACAATACAGGATGTAATTATTTGTCATATTATGTGTATGCATGAGGTGTTTGCATTATGTGAAAGGATTAGTTCACAAGAGGTCTAGCCATTTGTCGGAAAAAACTGAATTATGACTGGGTTTGATATTTATTGTTGGTCAACCTCTAACTGACTTAATGTCTTTGTTTACTAGACGCCCTCTGTTTACACCCATTGCACGTTTCTTGCTTTTCCTCACGTTATCAAAATGTATGTTAACATTATTATTATTTCACTCGAAGATGATGAATGTATCTGAATCTGATTTCTGGGTTAAAGTCAGAAAGTATTAGAAAACTGCAGTCAGACAAGGGTCAGACTTGCATTTACAGTTCCTTGTCAAATCTTTAAGTTTTGATACATAAAGGGCTAAGTTATCATCACAGAGGTAATTAGATAATTATACGTTCTTTTACTTTTCTTTTAGTATGTTTATTTTCTTTTTATTTGCATTATGTATAAGAATTCGTTGGGTTTGCTTTACTGTAGTCTCAAGATGCACTCGACTCAAATTGCAGAAACTACTGCACAATAGAACATCATTGTCATCGAAAATGTTTTTGTTCAGTGCAGATAGTCGTAAATTACCATATCATTTTGTGTAATTATCAAACTGAATGAACACTCCTAGCCATTGGCCATGCTAAAAGCATACACAA
>JAQIWN010003983.1:0-12000 GCA_034699025.1 Entomobrya cf. arborea Gr-Col-00668
AAAGCTTATCTTCTAGATTTTGCGAGTGGACTTTGTCCACTCACGGCTTCGTTTACTAACGGGCCTCATGCTAGTTCAGTATAATTCAGTATAATGGTATGAGTATATACCTAACTAAATACAAATCTATTACTGGCTCTTTGTAGTTTTATAATGTATATAACATCAATAGTACTAACTACATCAAATAGACAGAAAACTTTTAACTGCAAATAAAGAAAAGAAGAAAAAAATAAGCGTGAAGATGCACTGTGATTCATTGATATGCAGCAACGTTCATATAACGTTTCGTTGTGATTATATTTCCTTTCTATTCTTTAAAAACTGTACCTAATTTAATAGAATGAAAATATATTTCTACCATTTTTTTAACCCATTGTAGAAAAAAAATGTATTTTTAATGTTAGAAGCTGACGGCACTGATGAATGCATCACTTTTTAGAATGCTGTAATGTTATCGCACTCTACTAATATGTGATACTAGTAGCACATTATTTGATAATTTTACTAACCAACCAAGGCACAAAAAAAAGCTCGAGAGTCAAACTGGGATATAAAACTCTGTAAATGAAAATGTTAAAGATTGAAATCTTGATTTGATTACAATTCGATACACCACGTGAATGAGTGTTATCTTGTGAGAGAATTGTATAAAAAAAAAGATGACGATGAAAATTCATCATATTATCATTAAAAGTTGTCTTTTTTTGTGAAAACATTAGTTATAGAAGTGAAAGAAACTAAAACCAAGTTAGCAAGGAAAATATTATCATGGCTGCTCCATGTTTTATCACGTGTCTCACATTGTTTGAAACTATATTACATACCGTTCTAACAGATTTATATATAAATTTATATGCAATGCATTTACAATTTTTTTTTTTCAATTTTCAATGCTAAAAAAATGCTACTACTGATTTTCCTACTTACTGCCTCACTCAAGTGACTAGTTCCGATTGTATCTTAAATGTATTTTTATATATTAGACGATTTCCTCTTTACAATTTTTTTTTATCTCCTACGGAGTTAACAAGGTGTATATTTTTGGCAAACGACCCTGCTGATAGTATGCTTCGATGATGTTTTTACATAACATTATGGCAGTAAATAGCATCAATGGCCAAATCCACTTTTCTGCAGGTTTTCTTTTTGAGTGTTTCGATGAAGAAAAAAAATCAGGTTTTGTCGGATATGATATTTTTTCCAATTGGATGATGATTTGGCTACGGTAATGATCTAAGATATGTCTTGTTGTAAAATACATTTTTTTTGTACAGTCATAGTTGTGTGCTTCATGAAGACAAATGATGTTAAGTCACAATCAGAATGTTGATAACTTGTGCTATAAAAATTGCAGAAAGAAATTACATTTCCGAAAGAATAGCATCACATCACACACCACATCACATTTTTTTGTTTTGCAAGATGAATGGCATTATCGTTTAACAGGGGCTCTTGTCCTGTGTGAACCTTGAAAATAACAGCCAACCGTTGGAAAAATAAGTTAATTAAATATACTATTAGAACAAAAACCTTGCTGGATACCCTTTCATACATATAGAAAATCTCATTTGTGTGATATATATCACTTATTATTACTGTATTTGTCACGAAAATAAATAGTACAGTGTGCTATATTGAGAAGGTTGACAGACACACGTGTACTCCATTAGTCAATAAATTTCCATAGTATTACTATCACTGTCATTAACACTAATACCAAATTATACGACAATAACGACTTCTCAGAAAGCATGAAAAAGAAAAGTTTAATTTCTATAAATGGAATTCAGAAAAAAAAGAACAGTAAGTCATGCTTAATGCACAGATGCTACAAACAAAAATTTATAATAAAACGAATATAACCGAAACAAAGTGATAAATAATTTGTCTAAGTCTATTTTTATGCGACGACGACGACACTTTAATAGGTTTCCATTCTGATGAGCCAGAGGAAACAGGAGTGCAATGGAATGAATTATTCACATGACAATTCTATAAATACAAAATATATTTAATTGTTCACTACTCGCTCAAAATATATAATGCACTTACGTTTTTCGACTGCATCATTATTAGTATCGTTTGTGTTTGTGTTATGTGATGTCAAACAAATTGAAACATTACATGATGCATACTAACAAATTACTACACAGCTCTTTAGCTAAATTGACTAATAAATACATTGATGCACACATCACCATTCACCATCCATCCACCATCCATTCAAAATGATTTCAATGCCTACCAGCTGAAAACGATGCTAATCAGTTTTTAATAACATGACTCATTCTGATTGATAAATTTCATGGTATAAGTATTATGCATTTGGTTGTTTGTACTCTGTACATCTTTCCTTATCGTTCTCATCATGGAAAGAAACAAGTTGACTTGTCAAAGCAATCGTGAACGCAACAAAGTATACTTTGTATCAACTTTGTAATGATGATGGTATCTCTCTCTCTCTGATGGTCTGGTCAACAACAAAAAATGTAGTTTTAAACCACAATATTGAATTTTTGTTCAATGTGTACTTTTCCCTTACCAATTTCACTTGACACAATGACTATTCAAAAAAAGACACTGTTGCTGCTATTGCTACGATATACTATCGCTTAGCGTGTGAAGTGTGATATGATGAATGATTACAGAACACATTTACAATACAAATTTTAATGTTATAATTAATTAAAAGCTTGTACTACCAGAGAGTGAGCATTTCACATGACCCTCACAACTGATATTATAACGCAAGGTAATTTACCGGTCAAAATAAATTGCATAAAAATAACTGTAGAAAAGCTCACCTGTCCAAAACGATAATAACACTTTCCATGCAACTATTTCCTTTTTGTATATGTATCTATTATTTAAATTCACAATTCTTTAAACTAAATTTCCTGAAGAAAAAACATGCACTATTTTTTTGTCAAATGTTGAAATAGTTAATCATTCAAACACTTTAGTATATTAACAGAACAAGAGAATAAAAATAAAATTAGCTGTGTAGTCCGTTTAACAATCTTTTTTGTAAATACACACGTGCAAATTTTATAGAAACTGAATGTTATATTCTGGAAAGCTACTGGGTATACGCAATGTTACTACTTGCTTTTTAATAATTTATTAAAATGATTTAAAAAGCCACAGAGAGAATCCACTTAATTGAGAGAATATCGTTTATTAAGACTCGGCTTCTGTTATGCTGGCGTGAAGTCGAATAGACAAGTGATCGACAAGTTGAGTTGTGACTGTGAGAGTCATTCATCAGATTATTGCAGGAGGAGCAGCGCCGTACCACCAGAAAATGAATATTTTTGTATGCCTATCACACTCACTACTCAGCAAAGTGGTGGTGGTGGTGGTTTGGTGGGTTTAGATTTTAGATTGAATACGTACGGTACGGTACGACGAGGATGTGTAAAATGATTGATTCTTCTCCAGCAACTAGTGTGACGCACTGGTTTGTTGACTGTGTGGCAGTGGCAGTCATGGTTGTCCTCTCGTCTTTGCATCGTTTGTCTTGTCAGTCGAGGTGTCGAGAAGCTTTTTCTTTAAGACTTTAAGAGTAAAACTGTATTTCGTATTCATGTATTGGCAGAAGAAACGAGAGAGCTTCTTTTGCTCAGCTCAGCCAACATCCAATGTCTCACTGACTCGAGCTCATTCAGTTCTCCTTCATTCATTTCAACGTGCACGGTGGTGGTGTGGTGATTGTATGATTGTTATTGTATTCATGATGAGATGACGAATATGATCATCATCGTTGTCATGATTAATATTATTTACCTATGCTATGCAACGCAATACTTTTGTATATACAAGTCATAACTACAATACAACACAATACTCATCATCATGGTTTAAGCTTGAAAAGATAATCTATAATGCACAGTAGCCTAATTTTGAGGAGAAGAGAAAAAAAAACATTTAAAAAATATTTACGTGTGCTGATGACTGACTGGCTAAATGATTGGAATGAATGAGAGGCTGCCTGGTGCAAGGTGCATTTTATTAGTTCAGATTCCTTTGATATTTTACCTCCATAAATTTATGCATGTCAGGGATGTAATGTGTATAGTATTATTAATTTCCGTTTAAAGCACGTTCTGTTCTGGATCACAAAATTTATAGTTTTATAGTAAAACCGAAATGGCCTAAATATAATTTACATTAAACATTTAAAGTTAAAAAGGAAAATAGTTCTCTTTGTAGGAAATCTTGAGTTATTTTTATTCAAGGCTTAATATTTTTTATTCGGGTGAGAGAAAATATAGTCAAGTCCTTGTAAAATATTTTATTACAAATTGAATGTCTATTGAAAAAGTACACGTTATAGTTATTAGATGCTTTGTACATATTAAACTACATTTACATTTAACTAATAATATCACTGTTAGGAAAACTCGACATTTACTTCTTAGTATTTTGTAAATTACGCTTTCATCTCTCAAATTACAATTAAGCTCGAGGTCGTCTACGAGAAATCACGTACGACTACCCAACACTGGTTCAATTATTTATTTACCTCCGTCTGCACTATGAAAAATACTAAAATAAAATCATCATCGTTCCAACTCATTCTTATTTTCTGCCATTTTTTTCTGTATACCTACTCGACTCTACACCACAAGCATATTACAATGATAAATGAATTTACTAATGGACGAGACATGAAAATGTTAAGCAAAAGTGAGAAATAAGAGAAAATTCTCTACTGCTTGATATTAGTCACTCATAACTCGCCTGATGATGATGATGCTTGCTCTGGTCTGGTGTCATATCGTTAACACATTCGTCAACAAAGCCACAAATTGTTCGCTTACTACAAACTATTAGCTGGTCCTTCCTATCTATCCATTGTTATTATGCAACTAGTGTGAATGTAAATAATATTTATTATTTAAGTCGGTCACAAACCTCGTCGCTAATCGTCTGTTCGTTTTTGTAGAAGCAGAGTTATTTTTCCACTAATGTAAAATAACTGACTACTGCTGATAGAGAATAGAGATACGATTATTATGGTCGTTGCTGTTGCCTGTTGCTGTCCATTGTTCAAAGCTCATGTTCATAGTAACACTCGTAAACGAAAATGGAATAATGAATAATATATGATTGTATTTATACGAGAGAAAAATGCATTATGTTGAAACACCATTGGAATATTACCAAATATTGTTTTAATAATTAAAACATCGTTCCTATTATAATATTGACTTACTTTGCTTGTTTGAGATGCATTTATTTGAGTGTTTATGATAACAGACTGAATAATATATGTGTTTTCTTGTCATAATTGAAATAATAAAATTAATCTTTATGAGAAGAGACGTGTATTTGAAATGATAAGTACAAATAAATAAAATCACTGGAAAAAGTTATTTTTTTAACAACAGAAAGAAAGAAAAGATTTGTGTACCTACTTGAAAGTGTCCTTGTGTTGATGATTAAAAATTATAAATGTTCCAATTTCCATAATAAATCACAAAACGGAAGTTAAAAAAATGATTTCCGTGCACTGAAATAAAAATGTATCACTATAATAAAACGCATGTGCACAATGATAAACTTGGTGATGAAATTCTTCAGACGAAAGGAAAGAGAAAAAGGTTTTTTTTAAAGATAGCTGTGAGAAGTGCTCACACTTCAACAATCAAATGAACACTGAAAAGAGCCGGAAAGAGAATACTAGTTTTACGAATATCATGATAAGCTTCTGCTTATGAAGAGGATGCTTGTATTATGTTCTACTGCAGGTTTATAATTTTTAGCGCTTTAATAATAATGTAACTTGTTAGACAGGTTGGCTTCTCTTTAACATCACATCTCCTGTGCGAATAAAGAAAAGGAAGAAGTGGGCAGGTGAACTGAAGGAATCCTGAATTCTCTAAGTTTTTTTTTTGAAAATTTAAAACAGGAACTAAAAAATGAGTGAATGAAAAATATAATCAATGCATTTTGTGTGCTGTAAAAAATACAATTGTATGTTATTTTGCACATGTAGAGATATGTTTTGTCAAATTTAGAAGGAAGGATAAAAAGTAAAAACGAATAATTTAAAGAATCACAGAGTCAGTATTAGAGTGCGTGCTTTTTGTATAGTGCACGCTGTTCTGCATACCTGATTGCTGCTGTAATAATGCGCTGGGCCTACCTGGTGCCTTATAGCTGTAAGGTAATGTAATAAAATGCAATGTAACCAAGTTCGTGCAAAAAGATGAAAGACGTAAGTCATAGTCATGTTAACAATGTAATATTACTAGCAAATAAACCATGCCAAAAATATAAGTACACCTTATCTTATTGCATTGTTTGTAAAATATTAAATCTGTATATCTAATATGTAAGTAAAGTATTTTTTTAAATATGTTGTGAAGGGATAATTTTTGTATGACGAGCTTTCAAAAGGATTAAACACACAACAAGATTGGTAGACTTAGAAGAGCAAGTTCAAGATCAAATAATGCGATTATGGTAAACATTAAAATTATAAAAATAGATTCACAAGTGCTACCATGTCGCATTAAGCTGGTAATTATTATAAGAGGATTTTTAAAGCTTGGTAGCATAAAAATGCAACTTTAATTAGTACGGTAGGATTAAAATATCTCTAGTCGAGGTGATCCATGCTTATTTTTTAACGGCTAGAATAACATTCTTCCTTCATAGGCATGCACAGATGAGATGGTCGTATTTTCTTTTGCGTGGAGACAGTGTTAATTTGTTTGATGAGGATGTAAAAATGCAGTTCTGCTTCAACAAAAAAATAGCGCAGCTCACTTAACACTGATTTACTAGTATCCATGCAATAAGCTGCAATTTTGTCAGCAAATATGAGAATAAGTTTAATGAAGAACGGTATAAAAATGTTTTAGTTGAAAATGTCGTTTTAGATGATCCTGGTGCAGTGGCATGGACTAAATTTTCGACCCTGACAATGTACGCTTTACTATTTGGACTTTGGACAGTATTATCCTGACAATTATTATTTGTTGATGATAGCATCATTGTTATTAAAAATCAAATTAGGTAGCAATGGCACCAGTTCATCAGCAGTGATGATGACGTCTTCAGCGGAATTGACTCAAAATAATTTTACATGAATGCTAAAGTATATGCAGAAAATACAGTTAAATGCCTTTTAAAAGTATTTTTTATCTATTTTTGAAGAGTGAAAGTGTTAAATTTTTGAACTAACTGACGGTGTTGTGTGGAGGGTCCACCGTGCATATGAAAAAAGATAATAACTGACGGTGATAGGGATGATGATGCTTTACAGTACATTTTTTTGTCTGAATAAGAAGAGTTTAAGCCTGTACTTTTTGTCAGTGTTGCTGCAACAACTATGTAACTAGCAAAACAGTTACTTACGCAGATATGTGGATTGGTGGTGCTGGGCATACCACAGGTACATAAAGTAATATAAAATCTCTGCTGGTGGAGTACATAGAATGAGTAAGTATGTAGTTTTATTTAAGTGTCAGAATGATAGTTTATAAAATTGATGACTGAAAAACTTCTGTCTGTCCACGACTCTAACCCAACTCAAACGATTCAATGATAGTCATGTTATTCCGTGTAAAAGCCTTAAATTTTATTATCATTCATCGTCGTTGCACTGTTTTCCTATTTAAAATGTGCAATCTAAAGATAATTTAGATTTTGGCACTTTTTACCCACAGGTCTACCTGTTTTATTAGATATGCAAACAATATATGCCTAATGGAATTCACTTACAAAACACCATTCATTCACATAACAAGCCAAGAGGCAACTAGCCCTCTTCTAAAGGCAATAAGACAAGACAAGCTGCACTTCTGCATTGCACCAAAGCGTACTTGTCTTTTGATGTTGCATTTAAAGAATCTTCGTCATCATCAAGTGTGTTGCATGTTACTACTTGTTGTTAGTTAGCTGTGCTGTTGTAGTATGTAGGCATATGTACGAAAAAAAAACTCGCAAAAGTTGCTACAAAATGAAGAGTGAGAGGAGGAAAGGTTCTAGGACGACAAATGTGGGTTACATCCGCAATGATCGAGTCTTTTTAGCAAAAATGGATCCGGTCTCTTCACATTTTTTCATCCCAAATTTGAAGTCTTTCTCTTTTATGTTAAAATAAAAGAGAGACTACCTTGATTGTTGTGAGATTATGATCATAATAAATATTAGCTTCTACTTTTTTTTGCATTAACGTCTTTTTATGTTTTTCGTCTACAACAGTAACCACAGACGACCACTAAATTGCCATAAAAACAACAACTCATTTTTACTAGGAGTGAGCTGTACAGTTAAAAAAACTTAAATAAGACTGTACATGTTTGTAGTCCAATAAAGTATTGAAACTAGCAAAAAACATCAATAAAATACTAAAAATGCATTCATTCATAAAAATATTCATTAACGCAGGTTTCAAAATTCCTGTGTTAATAATTAGAATACAGAGTACCGGGATAAATGTCATTTATACTTTAAACTTTATAATTATAAAATACGACACATTGAAAAAAGAGTAAGTGCTTGGAAAATTGTTGAACTTCACCTTTGGGAAACCCAGGTAGCATGAAATCATCATTGAAGCAATCACATTAAATGAATATGAAATATAAATATTATTATTTGAAATTTTATGCTTAAATGATCAACGCAAAAAAAAACCTAATGATTTGTTATCCTCTACTTCTATCGTAACTATTCATAAATCGTAAAGCTGATTCAAATAAAGCAAAGTATGTGAAAAAATCGTATTGTAAATATTATCGTACAAGGAAAATACCACAAAACCCTATTGAATTTCGCCATTTCTAACAAAAACGCCTAAACACGATTTTAGTCCGATGAAATAATACTTTTGTTTTTAGTGGAAGCTATTTTATACATCTTACACTGCACTTATCAAATACTAAGGTAATAACAATAAAAGCGATTACATGAAAAAATATGGATCACTATAACTCTAGACACAGCGTGCATTATGTATAAATGCATCATCATTACCATAATCATAACATTCAGAAATTAGAACGTGCAGACAAAACAGACAAGCAAGGGTTCCATTCACTTACAAAACTTACACCTCCACATTACACCGCACAGCACCATGTGTTTAAAAACTGTATTTGAAATGAAAGGCCTCTGAAATTAATTCCAACGCAATATTATTTGTCGGCTCTCGGCTTGGTGCATTAGTTGGCAACCAGAGAATACTATTATTCTACCACCGCTGCTGCATCATATGCAAATAAATTTCTCTGCTATTGCATTATCCCACAATTATAAAGCCCTATCTTACTCCCACTTAGCAATCTATCAGCATAAACATTAAAACAAGCTTGTGCTGTTGATTCGGTCCGTCGAAGGAAGATGATATAGCTTGCTATTTAGCTTTTAGAGTTATATATTATGTATAAAAGACTTCTTTGCTAAATTAGACAAGTGATTTTTCCCCTGTAATCCATATCTATAACAAATATGTAATATTTTATCATGCATTTTTCATGTAGTTTGTTTGTGTCGGTGTGGATTGGTTTGGTTATGCGGGCAGCTTACTCACTATTTTCATTCATGTATTCATTCAGTCATCTCATCAGAGAAGGCCTACAATTGGCTTCATTTCTTTACTCATTCATTCATTAGCTTGTGTACACCATTTGCAACGCGTTTGCAATCGCATCGTTGCGTTGGGCTGAATGAGTTCATAAAAATATGCATGTGGATATGTAATGAAGACGTGCGTTGCTTTTGTATGGATCTTGTGAATTTACGTTCTTCATGCTTACAAACACACACCTTTTTCATTTCATTCATTCATTCAAAAAAAATTGGTACACTACAACTCAAGCGAGAAAATTCGCAAGATTGTATATATTGTATTCTCGTAAACGTACCACGTCCGCAAAACGTACATCCTTTTAAACAATCTTGTTCGCACACCCTGCCTGACTCCCCACTACTATCACCATCACAACTGATGTACTGAACCAAACCATCTTAAAAGCACAATTAAATAAAATTTCATTCATATTTTGCTCGCGTTTGATTATTATGTACTTGCTCCTTTGGCTCAAGCCAAAAAAGATGCAATAATAGATGATAATTATTCGTACTACCGTAACTGGCTATAAAAACGGTGCTTGGCAATAACAACGTTTCTCTTTAAACTTTTTCGTTTCCGTTTTCTTTCGTATCCACAATTCAAATTTAGTAAATTAGATAGAATTAACTGATAATAGATCCATATTTTTTCAATGAAATAAAAACATTGATATGCTCTTTATTCAATAACCATTTTTATTCTTTTGTAAGCTCATCATCTTTTACCGGGCTTCTTAAGTAACAACAAATTTTAGTAAATCTAAATTAATTGCTTACATTTAATAGATAAATAGTATCTCTATTAAAACAAGTTTTAAGAAAAAAATTATAACTAATTTTTTATTCTCGTTTTTTTCCTTTCTTTATTTACAGATTACCTATACAAAAACATTAATAGCTACAATGTTTGTTTGGTAACCTCATAAATCCGTCGCGTCGGCGCAAAATAAAAAAAAGTACATTGTGTTGGCGTATGTATAGCAGCCACTAAAAAAAGAAGAGCAAGGACAATCAAGGTAAGGTGGTAATACGAGCAAAAAGTACGCCAACAGCATCTCTCGTCAGAGGCTGATTGTTGAGTAGTCTCCAGTCCAGGATGTGCATTCCTTTCATAAAAATTAAGAATGAGGACAGTCAAATGAGTGTGTGTGTACATGCAAATATGAAAGTTTTAGTTGCTAACCATATAACCAAACCACAACAACAGTGCAATATGACATGTAAGTGTACACACACATCCGGTCAAGTCTACTCCACCAACCAGACACTATCAAGTTTTGTTTAAAGGCATACATAAATAAATCCGTTTAAAATTATAGTAAAGTGAGAACTCAAAAAAATATTGTGTGGATTGGATATCTTTTGTATGATGCATTTGAAGAAGTACGTGAAGAAGTAGCGTCACAAGTCATATAACACGGTTGTCATATACCAAACAACAAGATTCTGTTAATCAGTGGTTTACAAATGCATTCAATCCAAGTCTCACCCAAGTTAGCAGGTTGAGTCAGCTTCAGCGTCTAAAAAGCAAGTTGGATGGCATCATTACTAGATATAATGGAATGTCACGTTTATTTTAACTAGACAATATTTTCAACCTTTGTAAATTCTGTAATACAGTTTTAAAGAAGTACGAACAGCTACCACTTTTGAACAGAACCTAATATTTAGAAAAAAAGCGGGGATTTTCGTCGGAACTGAAAATGCCCAACGTTAATTTAATCCTGGAATCATTATAATAATTTGTAAGTGACACAAACAAAACTATGAATTAGTTTGGGAGCGCTAGTTGCGCTGCATGATTGGCAGATAACATTTAATTCAACAGTATACATACATGTTCTTCTCTAATTTTCAAGGATCACTTGAGCTATCGATATGTAAGGTATTTTTTATGGGTTGCATGCAATTTGCAATATATTTACGCTATATAACTAAACTATGCATTATGTATACACAGAGCGCAGCGTTACATCATAATAACATCTGCTAAAAACGACACCACACCTGTGGTCGTCTGCCAACTATTGACATTCATGCAATTAAGCATTTTAGAGGGTTTATTTTAGATATGCATGGTATTACCACTTTTAGTTCAAAGATGATGATGATGATATCAAAATAATATATTCAATTCAGGATAGGAGAAAAATCTTAAACTGGGAAAACCCCCTTTAATTTTTGTCTTCATTCTCAAAAGCTTTATTTACCGCATAAGAATAATATCTTTATATTTATGTGCAATTTTTGCAATGCTCGTAATGTAATGCATCATTGATTATTGTCATTGTCATCCCTAATCAGTATGCTTGTTAACGAGTTTCAGCACACAAAAAAAATTACATTAAATGTCATTTTTGTCACTTGAAATTAGCATTCTATTTGTAAATAAAAAATAAATATTAACTA
>JAQIWN010003984.1:0-11999 GCA_034699025.1 Entomobrya cf. arborea Gr-Col-00668
AAGGTGTGTTAGGAAAAATACCGAGAGAGATCATATTCATAGAAAGACCAACCTTTTTAATTAGAATCCTGTGGCAATGATGCAACATTGAATGTTGAATGTGTCGGTCGGAGGAATGCATGCATCAAGCAAGTTTTTCATATTACGGGGAATAGGCAACATATTTTTTTGAAGCGATCTGCCACACAATGGAATTGATACAAGCACATGGTATCTAGACAGTGTCCCTTTGGCGCTGCGGCTACAAGATAATTTTACAGTTCCACACACGTACTTCTTCATCATCATCATCTCTCATTCTATCTCTTCACCACATTCAACATTAGCTACTTTCTTTTACGAGTGAATCACTCACCCAGACAGATCACCTGTATACTACCTCCTATTTGTGAACAATTTTTGGTTTAATATAAATCAGTTTGGAAAAATTTCTAATTGATTTTAACCTCAAATTTTTTTGTGATCCAGTCTTTGACTATTTTACTAGGAAATTAATTTGTGAAACAGTTGACCTGTTTTTTAAATAACAGTATTACCTTTTAAAGCGTCTTTTTCAAGCCGATTTTTCTGTCATTTTCCTATTTACGCATTTAATTCCTTTCTCCCTTATTTAAAAATATATAATTGACTTGTGGATTTAGTATAATTATTTAAAGAAAGGCTTAAATGAATTTAACAGTTTAAAGAGTCTAAAGGGAGTTTATTTTATTTCGTCATAATTTTTAAAGTTTGCTAAAAAAAAATACTCAATTAGTTCTTGTCATCTTCCTTTGTTACGTTGCTGTAAAAATAAATTTACACACGCTCAACGTTTCCGCTATACGTCATTGTTGCTGGTGCGAGCGCCAGCAGATCGCTGTTAGTGGTAAGTTTTAATTGATCTGGTTTACTGAAGTCTTTAGAGGTGTTCAATATGGATGCATAGTTAATAGATACTCTGGTTACATTTGCTAACAGAATGGTTTAATTTCTTTCGTTTTGCAGGAATATAGCCAATCGTTTCCTTTCGTGGAGGCTACGCATTTCACTTTATACGCGCACGCCACGCTTTTTTACACACGCATAAAGTTAGTGTAAGATAAGTTAATACTATTTAAAGTATACAATAAGCCAGTGTTACTAAGAAAAGTCTTGCCAAAAATAGCTTCCCGCATTGTGATTCATTAAGTCTGACTTGTATTGTTGAAGTGAGAGGTTAACCACGCCACACAGAGACTAAAGATTTTCTACTATTACTCCCAAGTTTAAAAGACTTACTGCGGTTAACATTTAAGCGATCCAAAATGCCTTCCGACGCCAAGAAGAAGAGAGATCAAGCTAAGAAACTTGCAGCCAAGCAAGGTAAAGGTAAAGGGAAACCTGTGCAGAATGAGGAGGAGAATGGACAGGATGAACCCACCACTACTAATGGCTCGACGTCGGGTGCAACTGAAAATGGAGGTTCTAAGGAAGTTAGTCAAGAAGGTAATTGTCGAAATAAGATTTTATCACCCACCCCTCAGCCCTCTAAAAAAAATTGGGTTTGAATGTGTGCTGTGGTATATGATGAACAAACAATTTACTTTGAAACCAACACTTTCTTTGTTACTTTAGAATTACTGTGCAAAATGCTGGAACAGGAAGCTAAATTGAGCGCGGAAGCTCGAGCATGCACTGGTGTACTTGGAGTACACCCTAAATCCAGGGATATAAAAATTGACATGTTGTCAATCACTTTTTACGGTGCTGAACTGATTCAGGATGCAAAGTTGGAGTTGAATTGTGGGCGACGTTATGGTCTTATTGGTCCAAACGGAAGTGGAAAGTCTACTCTTCTTGCTGTATGTGGGAACCGGGAGGTACCTATTCCAGATCACATAGATATCCATCATTTGACCAGGGAAATTCCAGCCAGTGATAAGACGGCTCTAAAGTGCGTCATGGAGGTTGACGAGGAGAGGATTCGGTTAGAAAAGCTAGCAGAAGAGCTTGTTCAGAATGAGGATGATGGTAATTTAAAGTTTATGACCGCTTTAATTATTTTGTATTATTTTATTAACTGAATTAATTCCTTCAAAATTTTTATGTTACTTGAAACAGAGTCTCAAGAACGTCTGATGGATGTGTACGACCGACTGGATGACATCTCTGCAGACACTGCAGAAGCCAGGGCTGCGTATATATTACACGGTTTGGGATTCACTGCAGAAATGCAAGTTAAAAAGTGTAAAGACTTTTCTGGAGGATGGAGGATGAGAATTGCTTTAGCAAGAGCTTTATATATTAAGCCTCATCTGCTTCTTCTCGGTATGCATCATTATTATATTTTCCTAATTTTTGTATCAAATTTAGTTCAGAAAAGTTAATACCAGTAATGAATTATTTGTAATTTTGTTTTTTTGTACTCAATAGATGAGCCTACTAATCATCTTGGTAAGTTACAGAAATATTTTTTTTATTTTTGCATTAGTTTACTTGATTCATCAAGAAGCTGGCTTTACTGCTTTCATTTATTAAAATGTGAATTTTTTGTATTAATAATAGATTTGGAGGCTTGCGTATGGTTAGAAGAAGAATTGAAAACCTACAAGCGAATTTTGGTGATTATATCTCACTCGCAAGATTTTATGAACAGTGTTTGTACTAACGTCATTCATCTGGATCAGAAGAAATTGAAATATTACGGAGTAAGTGTTCACTGTACAAAGCACTAAAGTCCAACAACATTCAAGTAATGTTTTCTAGCGGAAGTAAGCATATTGGTTTTTATAAGTTATAACCATTATTTTTTTTGCCATTTTAGGGAAACTACGATCAGTTTGTCCAAACTCGTTCGGAGTTACTTGAAAACCAAATGAAGCAGTATAATTGGGAACAGGATCAGATCGCCCATATGAAGGTAATCAGGATTTCTAAAATTATTTATGTGGTAGCTTTTTCAAACGATGATGACAAAAGGCCGAGGAAGAACTCATGTTCATTAATACAGTTAGTGTTGGTTGACTCGGAGAAAGCTTTAGCGAGTATTGCATTACATGCGACGCCCTACTTTTCCTTGATGTCCTAGCATTTTCTTGTAAATGTTCATGTAGTGATGTTCTAAACCTCAACAGCGATTAACACTGAGTACAATATCTTGAAATTATTTCAGGATGTGCAAATAAATGTCAAAACTTACCATTTTTATTTTATTATGTCTTACAGAATTATATTGCTCGGTTTGGTCACGGAAGTGCGAAACTTGCCCGACAAGCTCAAAGTAAAGAAAAAACTTTAGCGAAAATGGTTGCCGGAGGTAAGTTTACTGACAGAGATCAGAATTTTATGTGTTTATATGAATTATTTCCAAACAAGTGCTTAACTTGTGACAATCTTTATGTTTTAGGTTTAACTGATAAGGTTACTTCAGATAAGACGGTATCATTTTATTTCCCGTCTTGTGGAACTATTCCACCTCCGGTTATTATGGTACAGAATGTAAGTTTCCGCTATAATGATAAGACACCCATGATTTACCGTAATTTGGAATTCGGTATCGACCTCGACACTAGACTTGGTAGGTACCACTCAACTCTTAAAGATATATTCCATGCAGCTTGATTTGATAACGATGATAACACTGACCACTTGTTTCATTGAATACTGTAGCCCTTGTCGGCAAGAATGGTTGCGGAAAGTCCACGCTTCTGAAGCTTATTTATGGAGACTTGGTACCCACGGAAGGAATGATTCGTAGAAATTCACATTTACGAATTGCTCGTTATCATCAGCATTTGCACGAGCTCCTAGACATGGACATGACCCCATTGGACTACATGATGAAATGTTTCCCTGATATCAAGGAACGGGAAGAAATGAGAAAAATTATTGGCCGATACGGTTTGACAGGAAAACAGCAGGTACGGTTTATAATATGTTCAGTCATGATCATGATAATTGATAAGATAACGACATTGAACGTGAATGGAAAAGTAATTATGTCGAAATCGTAATTATAGGTGAGCCCAATTCGTCAATTGTCTGATGGTCAGAGATGTCGGGTCGTTTTTGCATGGCTCGCTAGACAATGTCCACATTTGCTGTTATTAGACGAACCTACTAATCATTTAGGTTAGTACACCTTTTTTGTGCTTTTTTTTGCGTGCACAAAATATGACTACTACTTTACACGGTATGGAATCCAAAATATGTCACATGTAAATTGGTTTAAAATCTATTGCAGATATTGAAACAATCGATGCTCTGGCAGAAGCTATCGCTGAATTTGAAGGCGGTATGGTTTTAGTATCTCACGACTTCAGGCTTATATCACAGGTGAGAATTTAATGACGATTGACTACACAACAATACGTGATTATAACTTACGGATCACAAAACTAATTAATTAAAAATGTTCTAAATTCAGGTGGCCGAAGAGATCTGGATATGTGAAGAAGGAAAAGTTCAGAAATGGGAAAGTGGTGACATTTTAGAATACAAGGAACATCTGAAAGCACGTGTTATGAAGGCAAACAAAGCCACCAAAGTAAAAGATATACGTTAATGCACTCGTTATTTCGGTTTGTGAATGACCTCAGCTAAATTAAAATTTATGGTTCATGGTACCAATAATTAACTATTGTATATTATTACTACATTGATTTAACATTATGATCATTAAATAAAATGCGGTGTTTGAAAATAAACGTTTTTAAAAGTATGCTTTCACTTTGAATCGATTTCATTTCAAGAATTAACCAGCGTTCATAATTATTATTTCAACTTTTCAACAAAACAAGAACACAACGCATGTATGCATATATTTCCTTTTAAATTCCTAGTGAAAGGAATTACTTGTTTTTATTCAACATTTTATTAAGACATTCGAGGTTTACTTTTTCATCAACGTATGGCAATTTTATATGATCTATATGAATATATTAAATTTATTTATGCATTTTTATTTATCATCAGAAGACTTGAGCTCCACACACTGACAAAATAACGACAAATAAATGAACTAGATTAAAAGGGAAAATTCATCAAAACTTCAAAACATTTTGCGAGGCCCCATCACCATTGACAAAACATATTATTAAGACGGCGGCTTGGTTTACTTTCTTATACGTCGTTGTCGTAAATTAAACTAGCCGTGTATAATAATTAGTCAATTTAAATTAACTATTCTTTAATTTAGCATTACACTTTGCCTAGGGTGATTCTCATTCGGACGAAATGCTCATCTGGGCAAATCCTATCAGTGCTTTTTCATCAGGAGCTTCATTTGCAAGGCAGCCGGAAGTCTATAATATTAAAAATCAAATTATTATTTAAGGTATATGAAGAAAACAAGTAAAGTAACACAAGCTCATTGATCCTCATTTTTGTTAAGATTTCACAAATATTACGTACCAGGGCGAATGTAAGGTGTTTCACTTGGTCTCTTTGCTGAATCAGTTTGTGCAGATTTGAAGAAATAGAAACCATATCTTTTCCGTCCACAAGTCCCGCTCCAACAAGCTCATTAGCTATTCCATCAGATGTGTCTTTACCCGGTATAAACTCGAACCGAATGTCGTTCAGTTCTCTGCGTATATTTCTGTCATAAAATTTAAACAGATTAGTCATTTTGAAAACTCACCAAGAGAATTGCTCCATACAATATTTAAGTCTTGTCTAAGCTACCTCATCCTCAGGACAAGATTCACAGGGGGAAATTCATCACCACTTGCATTAGGTTGTTGCATTGACGAAGCCACATTGGGAGTATCTTGTGTTGATGCATTAGTGCCACCAGGGGCAGGCTCACTAGATGAAGCAGCAGTACCTGCCGCTGCAGATGGCTCTTCTCCAGAACCACTCGTTTCTGTCTTTTTATTGCCACCTTCTTGACCGTCATGTTGATCTTCGTCATCACTAGACCAGACCCACTCTCCACTAAGCGTCCTATGAAGCTTTCCACTAGCACCAGGTTGCCTTTTTGATGCTTTATGCACTCTCGTGTCTAGACTAGGCCCGCCCATTAGTAACGTCTGCTGGAGGTACTTTTTATCCTTCGCTTTTTTGAAAAACGAGTGCTTCAGCAGTTCAGTTGCAGTAGGTCGCTTAGCTGGGTCCTTTTGCAAACAGTCTGCTACCATTTTTCTAATACTCCTGCCGTAATTCTTGTATTGGTCTTTATCCTCTGCACCTGTGTCTATTGTAGGTGGGTCATTTTGCAGGGTCAACATTAACACTTTCATCGGTGGATACTTATGATACGGAGCAGTTCCAGTGACCATCTCAATTGCTGTGATGCCAAACGACCAAATGTCAGCTTTGAAATCATAACCATGATCCTACAAGCAAATTCAACGACACCAATTAGATACAATTTTTAAACCTTTGCAAGCAGTACAAAATATTCAATCCACTGATAGGTAACTTACTTGCTCCATCACTTCCGGTGCCATCCAGCACGGAGTTCCCACAAAGGTATGACGAACCTTTTGCCTGGACATGTCTCCTCCGGCAGCTAACCATGCAGACACTCCAAAGTCGGCAATCTGCACCGTTCCATCTTCACCCAAAAGAATATTACCAGCTTTAATATCTCGATGAATTTGGCCATTGGAATGAAAATATTCGAGCCCTTTTAGAACTTCTTTTAATACAGTCGCAATGCTGGCCTCATCAAACACTCCGCTTCTGCAATCACTTGATTTCATTCTATGTTTGATGATATCAAGCAACGAGCCTCCCTCAAGTAATCTTAATACTAACCAAAGTTCTTCTTTCACAACGAATGAGGTGTAGTAGTTGACGACATTTTCATGGTTGCATGATGACATGGCATGAATCTCTTTCTGTAAAAAGTTACACCAAATTCTCGATTAATTGTCAGGCCCTGTTTGTTTGCATGAAGCAAGTCTCATTCAGTCAAGTTTTGACCACAAAAGGTTCACCGATACCGTTCTCTTAATAATATTTTCTGAATATTTAATTACAATTGATTAAAACACTACTACGCTTTTGGTGTAAATTATTATCATGTCATCTTGCATACATTTACAATGTTTACCTCACAATAATACAAACTTACGTGTTATCCGTACAAATGGGTACTAGTAATACACATACAATACACCATACTAATATTCAACGACCTACTTAACCGTTTATACTCAACAATTCCAAATATATACCACCACTAACTTAAATTAGATTGCTTGACTAGACGTGTGTTACAGTCACCACCTAGGAAAAAACAAGGGACAGAGATTGTTCCAGCAACATGTTTTGAAGGTACTTCTTTTCTTACCAGCAGTTCTTCCATTGACGTGTTCCATTTCTCCAAGTTGATGCGTTTGATGGCACATTTTTCTTGACGTGGGAGACAAATAGCTGCATGCACCACAGCTGTAGCACCAACCCCTGAAAAATTAGATTAAAATTGTAATTAGAACAGGAAATCAACATGGTTTTAAGTTTACTAACTTCTTAACTTTTAATTAAGCCTACTAATGTGTTATAATGCATTTTTTGTGTATAAAACAAAACGACGCACTCAGTAAAACACTTTTCCTAAACATCTAGTTAGCAAATAACTTCGTCACTTACTATTTTCGTTGTTCTTGTTGTAAGACAATTTGTTGTTTCAAGCTATTTATATTTACAATGTATAATATGTATAAAATCAATAAAATATAAATATATACATATTTGCAATTCACAATTTGATGAAGTAATATTTCGCATCGCATGCCGGTACATTTTAAAACATTTTAATCAACATTATCCACAACACCCTCAAAATACTGATTTTTGTATCATCATTATGTCATGCATTCTGATTCTGGGATTATTATATTTCATCAAACATGTAAAACACTTCAACTTCAACGAAAATGTTTAAAAAAAAAAATTAAATACCTATAACTTCTCGGAGGTCATAGTCCTCCTTCAAGTTCGGCCAAACTACAGGCAATTGTGAAGAGGTCGGGGCCGCAGCTGAGTCACCTGCCATTTTCGAACGGTGTCTCAAACTATCAGTGCCACTGATCCCGTTCACAGTTTTGCTAAGTTCCTGCTGAAGTTGCGAGATTTTCGCCTTCGTAGACGAAATCGTCGGCTTTGATGAGCTGTGCTGATGACGATCACTATTACTCGACTGAACACTAATATTGACCAAACCCAAAGTCCCAGATTTCCTTTGGGCTGTCCCGCCAGCTGAGCTTGTGGATGATCTCTTTGTCGAGAGTACACTCCCAAATGAGATTCCTCCGGTTGTTGTTGTTCCTGTTCCTGGCGAGGAAGGTGATGCTGATGAGCCACCTCCACCTATTCCAATTCCATCAGTTTTCAGTGGTGGAAGCTCCGAACTTGCTGATTTTCGTCGGAATGTGCCAGGTGAGCCAGGAGGCATCAAACCCGGTGACACCTTTCTATTAATCAAAACAAACATACAGACAAACATAAATCAGTATGCAAACATAAACAAAACTTATGACACTCCCACTAAATCCATTACTTATACAAAACTTATACTTTTTAACAAGCAAACAAAACACTAAACACACATGACATAACCACTCAAATTACAATGTTCAAACAAGTTTTCTATGCAAATTTAACCTTTTAAATAACGTTGCCGAAATGTTTTTTTAAATCAAAGAAAATAAGACATTCTAAATTCCTTCACTTTAGCCTTGAGCTTTAGCTTCTAATCTTTCTAAAAACTGCGCAATTAATTTTGACGATAATTTTACACTTTGGAGAAGAATGAACACTTTTTCCGAGTTTTTCCTCTTTCTTGACTACTATACAAATGGATTTTATGCCGAAAAGATTACCAAAAACAGAAACAACTCAACCAACCCCAATAAAAACCAAGTTATGGAACTTTCTATATAAAATCAGGTGGTGTATCTGCTATTCACCACTCTAAAGTTTACATACATGTATAACTACTAGAATGGGTATTATGCGAGTATGAACTGTGAGATACCTATCAAATAGAATACCGACAGAGACACAGACAACAACAGCAGGAGTCGTAGACGAAAACGACAAATACCGTACGACGTACTCTACACTCTACAGTAAAGAGTCTACACTGTACTCTGTACTATAACTACACTGCCATTGTTGTAATTTGTAATTCAGCAAAGAAATCAAAAAAGACGAAGACGACTAACAACTTGCTGCCTTTTTTGTGCGTTTAGTTGAGGAAATTTGTATGAATGAGTCATTGTCATCACATCAGCCATCAACTATATCAACCTCTGTTCTATGATTGTATTGTGACGACGATTAAGATGATGGATGATGTTTCATGTTCATATTTTTGTGCAATATAGTACCTACCTGTTAAACTTAAGAAAGAAGACCCTGGCCTACCTCACTTGTTACTTCATTCATGTTTTTTTTTTCAGACCAATAAATGCTGGCAAATCGCATAAATATTTTCTGTATAATATGCATGCAATATATTATTCTTGGTTGTCTTTCTTTGAGGAGATCAGTTCAAATAAAAATGTTTACTTAAGTAATAGGTAAACCTATTAGACAAGTTTAAACGAATGACAATTGAATTAAAATTTGTATTCTTGGAAGCTAAACTGAAGATATGCTGGGTTTAATTCTGAGTACAGAAGAACGACGAAAGACATTGGTTTTCTTAGGTATCAAATATTTAAACAAAATTTTTACAGGCAAGGCAATGTAAAAGTGTAGTAGCAGAGATGTATAATTTTTATGAATATGGATATTACAGAGATCAATTTTAGAAAGAATGCTGAATGTCTTTCTTGTGTGTGTACAATGTGCAAGGCTCAGGTTACAGATTTCTTTGTCGCTGCGATCTTAGATGAGAATGTATGTGGTTTAGTTTGAGCTTGATGCGACAGCGATGGCGTCTTTAGAGCAAAATTTAGTAGACAAGTCTACATTCTAGTAGCAAAGAATAATTGTTTCATGAAAATGATTCATCTCTCATCGTAAAAAGTCTATACAAGCTTGCCTCGAAGCAGTTAGATCTTTTTCAAATGATGGAAAAATAATAGTGCAGGACATAGAGTACTATTGCATGTTGTTAGCTTGTATATGAAACGGTTGTAATGTAAGTAATAATGACACGTCTATAGTGTATAAAATGATTTATAATTATAGAGGTTTTGTCCTAAAACCCCGCCTAACCACACATTTTACTAACTGTACTTTAACTATGTAATGATATATTATCAATTATCATCATGATATGCGGGATGCGATCTTGCAAAGATGAGAATGAAGAAGAGAGCGCAGCGTGTGTGTGGTTGTTGTATGTAACTGGTTACATTATTTGCATGACAGACAGAGAAGACCCACACGACATCGACAAGTTGCTCATGCGCTAAATAATAAAAATTATATTGTAAATTATATTACATTACAAATATCACAACAAAAATAGATTTTTTTTTGCCATTTAAGTCTAAATCATGCATGCAAAAACACCAATGTCAATGTGAGGAAAAAACGTAATGCATTTAACGTTCGTTCGCAAGGCTAAAAGTTAATAGCTCTGTTCACTGCTACCGCTTCCATTTTCCATTATTCCATACCAGGCCATAAATGAAAATGGAAGTAAAATTATTTTAAAATGCATTTTGTTGACTGTTTCTGTATCTTTACCAAGTTTACCGAACGCAGCGAGCGAGCGGCTTCACTTAATTTAATGGTAAAGGTCACCCGAGATTATATCTTACCACACTGCACTGCGCGTGTATGCTTACAGTTTTATTTTTATAAAAATTAAATTTAAATGAATTTTCAACGATTGGTTTACCTCTTAAAGTATAAAATAAGTTGAGCCATAATATTTTCAGTGATGATATCGATTTCAAAATTGATCTTATGTCAGATTAGAATAAAATCCAATTGAAGTTGTATAGTAAGAAATATTTTTTCCTGTAAGTACTCCGAGCTGACACGAAGACAACTGACGTGTCAAATGTCTGCGTGGCGAGAGTACATTTTTTTTGGTGTCGACGTGGCAAAAAGAATGTATTTAATTTAGAGAGTTAATTGTGAGTTGTACAACTCATTTAGCTGGAAAGACGACAACGTAATAGATGGTGGGTATTGCTTTCCCCTCCCCTACTTTAGTAAAAGAGGCGCCTAAGATTCCTAGAATCACTGCCGATTTGGCTGAAGGGGAGGATTAGCACAATGAGTTACAATGGCTTAAGATTTTTCTAGGATTTGCAAAAGTAATAATTTTCAAATATATTCGCTTTTGTGTGAAATTCTTTGAAATTGTGAAATTAGTCTCAACAAGATATTTCAAAGCCATGATTTAACGTTTTAAAATTGAATATTTTTTGAAGGTTTTCAAAATCAAAGGTTAAATCAACTTTCGGATTAATGTACAAACTTCATGCTTATTCAAATAAAAGTTTCATTATTCAGTATATACTAATGTACTTTATTGATTGATTATGAATAACAAACAATAAGGATTTATAAAATAAACATTTTAAAAATGACTATGCTTGCCTTGTAATGGGTTATTGTTAAATGCAATCTAATAGGCATTATCAATCTCAAACTTTCCATATTCAAGGCAAAATTTTGATTTGTTAAGCTTTTCGAATTTAAAAACTCATAAAACTAATGAGCTGAACTGTTGCCGACTCTGACTAAGTCTTAATTAAATATGCAATATCCACACCTCTAGTTTTCCAGCATTTGCAAAAAGTTTAGTATCGCAGTTAGATCAATGATAAATAAAATAAAATGAGTATGATTTGATTTACTTTAGTATGGCGTTTTACAGGTTATTCGGTAGCGTTATTAGGATTTTTCATTTTTATGAACATCTCTAACTCTGTTGATACTTTCAACGTAATAAAATCCACAATTTCACATTTTTGTATGCATTCCCATGCTTATTACATCGTCAATAATATCTTATCTACAATTTTACGACTTTTGTACTAGCGTAGTAAGTAATGATGACGCTTTGCTTTTTCCCTAATCAATTGCTACTACCTATTTATCAAATCACTTCGCTTAGTTAG
>JAQIWN010003985.1:0-11998 GCA_034699025.1 Entomobrya cf. arborea Gr-Col-00668
TCAAGTGGAACATTCGTAAAAAGTGAAGTGACATCAAATGAAGCCATTGTTTCCATTTGGTCAATTTTAACATCTTCAATTTTTTCAACAAATTCGTAAGAATTTTTAAGCGTGTATGGATGTCCAATTATTATGCATTTCAAAATATTCTTGAGGTAGATGCTCAACTTGTGTCCAGGAGTGTAACGGTAATCCGTGATAAATAATAAATTTTCTATTTTTTCATTTATTATGCCTTTTAAGAAAAGTCGGAAAGTAATTTAGTAATGGCTTGTTCCAACTCAATGTACATTTGGGATCTTTACCCTGTAAGTTATGTTTAAATAGATTAAAACGATTTCATTATAGCTAGTAAATTTTTATCAGTTTGTTAACATAAAAAAATACTTTATTAGCAATATTTTTAAGCGTATGCGTTGAAAATTTTAAATTCAAATTTTCGGTTTTATGTTTTCAACCAAACTTCATTTCCGTAGTTATTAAAGAAATACAAATAGTTTTTTTTTACAAAAATAATTCAATAATATAACTTCATAAATCACAAGTTTGCTATACAAAAACCAACTAAATTACTGGTAAACGTTTTTAAAGCATTGTTTTCCACATTGTTTTACAGCCCTTACTGGAAAATAAAACCTAATTATAGCTTTGTAAACTAACCAACTATAATACCTCGACTGACTGCCAAAACAAACTTGACATATTTCAGAAACAATGTTTTCAACTCTATTAATAAGCACATAGAGGCCAATATTAACCCCATACATAAGATTTTAAAGAGTGTCTGAATATGCCCAGACATATTTGGTTTAGAGGGAGGAATTACTTCTTTGTTCAAAAGTACAGATGACCGGTTTAGAAAATTTGGCCACCACTCTAGTAAACCGGTGTTACTAATTAAAGATATACGCTTCAGTAGAGACACGGACCCTAATCCAGATATACGCTTCAGTAGAGACACGGACCCTAATCCAGATAATCGCAGTCCTATAGTCTCCCTTGTGTACGCGTTTTTGCCAACGTCCGAAAATTTTCCAAATTTACGAAGCATTATAGCAGTACAACTTGCCCTATATTGTGGAAGCAACCAAGCCGTTTTATTACACCTTTTCATGTCATCAAAAATTAAATTTTCTTGATTTTGATTCAAGTGTTCCGTAGAAAAATTTCTCAACGCAATTCCATTTTCCTTGTTTCCTTTAAGCTCAGCTATTTTTTCAATAGAATGCAACTCGTAAAGATATGCAATGTACATGTCTCTAATTGACCTATGCATTTTTGAATGAGCTAAAATCATTTGCTCAAGCAGTGTTTTGCCAACACTCAATAGATCTCTTACTTCAGTGTAGCCCTTCACACTCCAGCTATTCGAAATCGATCCTGAAAAGGAATGCTCGTTCGAAAAAGACGTTGTTGTTGACTCGACATTATCCTTATTGTTTTTATAATTATAGTGCCAGATTCGACTGTATATTGTAAAGTTGTCCTGTACAAGGTCATCGAATGTTTCGTAAGAAAGTGGTTGTCTTGGTAACATAATATTATAAACATTTGTGCTTTTAAATGCGTTACTGATTACAAGCCCTGCCAAAAGTATTCCTGAAACAACAAACCTCATTCGATATTTGGCAACTAGATCTGCTGAAAAAGGGTCACCTTGTTCCAGCAAAACTTTTACAGTCTGCAAAATGCTAGAAATGTAGCTGGGTTTTTGCACTCTTCCTTTCATTTTTACAAAGCATAAGCTTAGAACTACAACCGATATTACAATAACCAACCATATAATTCGGTCGAATACAGTTACGATTTGAAGCATCAATATTCCCTCTATTCCATGAAACCCACAGCTGACAAAATGAAGTTGACCTAAAACGTTTTCAACAAGAAGATAAGCAGACTCGTGAGCTTCAACTTGTCCGAGGGAGCCCACCCTCTGCAAGCTCGTACAAAAGTCTTTGTGATCTGTGCAATTTGGTAACTTGCCACTGACATTTCTAATGGCGTCAGAGTATATAGATGCGTATCCAAACGCAAGTAATTGCAGGGTGTCATGGAATTCTGTGTTTATTCTATTTATATTTAAAAGTGGAGGATTCAATGCACCTTTCTCGTAGTTTGCAAAGTAAACTATTCGTCCATCTAGACTTAGTCTTGAAGGTCGCCCAATTTGGTGTGTAGTTAGTTGACCGGGGATGACTTTATAAAGATATTCTCTATCTAGAAATTCAATCGTTTCAAAAGAAAAGCTTTGTAAATTTAATTTTTTTGTTGATATAAAAGCGTCGCAGTCAGGGCAAGGGAAAATCACATTTAAAGTTGTAATTCTACAATTCGAATTAACAAACAGTTTTAAGTGGCCCATGTTGCAGCGCACTAAACCACTAATATGAGTGTCGGTTCGGAACGCAAAAAACATCTTTGTGCTCTTAGTCTTCCAGTTAGTTAATATTTTTGTGTTTTCTTGAATGCTTGTTTTGAAATCGAGCAAAAGTCGGATACTAGTTTGTAAACTTGCTAGGGTCGGCGGAAAGTCAAAAGGTGGAGGTAAACTTGTTACCTTTGTATATCTACCCAGCAAATGTATAATTTCTGCCATAAATGCATCAATTTGAATTTGACATTGCCAGGGTTTCGACATCAAAGCAAATCTGTATGCGTCTAGTTCAACGCAGTATGCCTTGTTACCTTGTTTCAGCTGAATAGATGTAAAATGCCTGGAAACTGCACAATGGTGATGTGATTCAAGGGCTTGAGAAAATGCGAACCCATTTGTATTTAGCTGCACTGAATAAGAGCCATTTATATGACGTAATGATTCTTTTGGTGTCCAAATCAAGTCTGTAAATTCGAAAAAGCCGTTAATGGTACGTAATAAAGCCAGTTCAAATTTTCTAAGAAGTACTGGCACACTTATTAAAGGATCTATGTCAATACCAAAAACGTTGTTAATAACAACTAGACAGTTGTTCACTTGGAACCTATTTAATATTTGGTTCACATTACTCACAAAATATTCATTGTTGTACTTTTTATGTGACATTGATTCCTTCCAGTACTTCCTTGCGAATTCAGCTTCCGCACTTGAACTCAATGCTCTCAGGAACGAATTTAACTTGGATTCCGAAAGATAGTTAGAGTTTAGTAGTTTTGATTCCATTGTGTAGCGATGCTCAGGATATATAAAATTAGGTTTCCTACGGAAAGCTTTCTTGCCCAAGCTAGTTGACAAAATTATTTCAGAAATACATAACGTTTAACGCAAAATACCATTTTAACCGAATAAAACTACATCCAATTTGTAAACTTCGTTGTAGAGGTGTTTGGTGGGTGTAAAAGTTGACAGTATTTAGTATTGAGAAAGCCTTTCACTGACTCAAAGACTTATCAACTACGTTTTGGATGTGTAACAGATAACATTTACTTGTTTAGTTAAAATGAATAGCTATTATTAATTTCAATGCATATACTAGACAACAATATTGTTAACTCAGTAGAGTAAAGAATTTCACGCGTAGCGAAATTAATATATTTACCGCTCCATCTGCATTTATTTGTAATTTATGTTTTCATTCTCCTAACTGTTAAGTTATTGCAATCGAATACTTTCTGAGTTTCTAATTGTTACAGTTTTAAATTTCTGAGTGGTTGATATTCTTGGTAGCAGGAAATGAGTAGTTCGATGCAATGTTTTGTTTGGACAGAACCAACAAATCATTTTGTGCCCAGAAAAGACAAATATTGCTAACTGAACATTACTTATCAGTTATTATTTGACACATACAAAGCAATGTTAGCTTATTTATAACTAGGTAGCTTTTTATGAAAAAGTAATTATTTTGATTGGTATTACGGAACATTATCACACTGCTATCAACAATGTTGTTTAAAGCAAAAAAAAATTGAACTACAAAATAGCAAACACTTTGGCACGAGGCAAATAATATTTGCGTATTAACTTACTTAACTGTGAATTTTAGAAAACATTATGAAATGGCATGCTGGCTGATCAACAAAAATTTCAAAAGTGTAAGCTTGTATGTCTAGTGTTCAGTACTCAACATACTTGGATATAGTATTAAATTCGACTATCAGTATAGTAAATAGGTGTAAGACTATCAAGGATAGGCTTATACTATGTTGGCACTATATATTCCACAAAAAAGTAATCCATATCTGGATTTGAGGTAATTTTAATAAGTATAGAGAAATTAATATTAGTTTATTTAAATTTAGTCACTTAAGTTTAATTGAATATTGGATTATATGACGCTCGTACTAGAGAGTTTGTATTTCCGATTGCTAAAAATTCAAACTTTTGAATTAAAACGCGAAATATTTTACTTGGTATTTGGGCTCATATAATTCTTTGTACATGTTCTGGATTATTATTGTACAAACAAAATCTTTATTCGAATCCGCCAATATATTTTTATCTAAGTATTTCCATTTATTCATCTTATATGTTATCTGTTCTTTACTATTTTATTAGTGTTTCAAGTAGTTTGAAGAGCAAACTAGCTGCGATAGAAGTCGAAGATGATGTTTAGGTAGTTAACCTTAAGTTAGAGATGAATTCTGTGCACAAAAGTAACAAACTTAATGCATCAAAGTGAGCAATTTATTTTATTTTATTTCAGACCGCAAATAATCGTTTGGCAGGTAACTTCAACAAGTATTTTTCTATCAATGGTTAATTTTAGATGATGAAATTTAAAATTTAAATCATGAATTAAAAACTAACATAAAAACTTTCCATCTTATTCTTAAATAGATATATATGAATAAATTAAAAATCATTAAGCTAAAACATCCCTCATGTAAAAGAACAGCAACAACGTTTCTAATTTTCATATTCATTTTATCAGAAATGCCTGAAATTAATACAATCAAGATTTCCTATTTTGCTCCACAAACCTACAAAAATTTTTAATGGCGTTGACAAAATATTACTAATTTTTGATTTAATTACACTGATTTACCAAACTGTGTTTAATATTTTTCAACGAGTGAACAGATTTATCCTGTTTTGTATAAGCCGTTACTACTTGATCGTTCGGGGTAAAATTTTATTATATCCTTTATTGTATCAGTGTTTTTATCTTATTTCCTGGTATTTCTTTCAGTAGCTACTCATCCAACCCACACTCTGCTCTCTATGATGTATTTTCAAATGATGTTATCATTTTAAGCATCTTCATTCATTTTTTTGCCCCTTTGTTCCCAGTCTTCCCTTAAAAAGTTATATGTTTCCGTTGCTTCCCCAACATCAATTCCTATTTGCCGTAGCTTTTTAAATTCAACCCAAATATTAGAGTCCAATATTTTATCTCCTACTTCAAAACCGCAAAACTCAACGACAGATTTGTTAACTGCTGGTTTTGTTTCTACCAAATCATAACGAACATGGACAAAAATTTGATATAGATTGTCCTTCATTGGCAACAGAATATCCAAACTTATTGGTGCACTCGTACTGAAAGATATCATTCTAAGATTTGGAAAGCAAAGTTGAAGTTCATTAAATTCGTGCCAGTCAATACTTTTACATTTTCTCCATGCCATTGGAAGCCGCACAGAAAATATTTCCAAAGTATCAGCGAACTTTAGTTGAACATCTTGAAAAAATTGCTTGCAACCAATGAATTTTTTGACGTTCTCCAAGTTCATTCGCAACGTAGTCACAGGCCATTTAGCGTGTAGATTGTCAGGAACATAATGAAACTTATAACCAAATTCAGTTTTCAATGTCACCAAGTTTGGAAGTTCTAATCCAAATATATCATAATGCTCTTTGTCTAGTTTCACATCTAACTTGATTATATGGTTATTTTGCTGGAGTAAGTGATTCAGCAAAGGGGCCCGGAAATGACGAACTTTTATCTTTTCCAAAGAACATATTTTGGGAAATGGCGTAGTTTCGAAAAAATTCTCAAGGTCGTCATCATCAATGTCGGATTCCACAGTGTTATCCCGTATCAACAAATGTATCATGTTTGGCATTGAAACTAACCATTTTTGAAAAGAAATTAAGTCTTCTATGCCGAAATAATCGCTATGGATTTCGAACTCAAAGTAAGTCAAATATTTTCCATATTTTGGTAGCATAGTTGATATTCCACCAAAAAACCGTTCCAACGAGTCCGTAACTTCACTGTGATAGTCATTAAAGTGTGGTATGTTAACTAACAGCTTTGGTAAGATAAATGGACTCCTTTCTTCTGGTTGACCTGGATGAGTACGTTCGAAATAGTTCAAAAAATTGAACACAATTTCACGAGGCTGGACGTCAGGGTCTTCGAGCCAAAATCCATAGTTGATTTTCGATTGTAGGATTTTGTTTACTTGTGTGCTTTCCCGGCTATAACGACAAGCCAACTGAATAAAATGGTCAGTATCTGTGTTCCAGATTTTGCAAACTTGTCGGCAGTTGAGAATATCTTGAACTGATAGAATTGCAGATTCTTCATTTGACAGGAATTTTTCAGTTAGAGGATCAAGTATTTCTTGGAACAACAAGAGAGTTCTCTCTGATGCGAGTAAATTTCGAAAATAGAGTGATGAATTGATGAGATCTGATATGTTATTCTCCAACTTATTTGCTGATATTTTCCAAATCTATTAAAATAAAGTAATATTATGAATTGCATAAATTTCAATGGGTTTTATCAATTTTGATTATGTGTTTTATACCTCAGTAGGGAGAATTCGACCCAAGTGGGTACTCTCGCTGTCTAACACTTTTTGATCCCTGTGATCCATTATAGCAGGTTAACTTTATAGCGGCTTATAGTAACGAGATAAATTAATGTGCTCTAATAGTTGTAAGTATCTGTAAAAACATAAAAGTTCAACATTAGTTAAAATTAGCTAAATTTAAATTAAAACCCCAAAGGATTGCGCCAGTTTAAAGCCAAAACTAAATTACCATATAATAAATGTAAAAACTAACCATGTAAATTTATTCCTCAAGATTCACTTTGATTATCATGCTGGCCTTAAATAAATATTAAAGATTTCAGAAAAATATTAAGTTTTACCACAAGGGACTTAATTAAGAATCATAGTATAGATGATTGATGATGATCACTATGATTCTTAATTAAACTAGTTAACAATGAGTTCCGTTGTGGTATTCAGTATTCTGTTCACTTTTATATTTCATATTTCCTATTTAATTCACAAATTGTCAGTTGTAATTAACACGTACCACTAACAATATTAAATAGAAAGTCCCCAAAATAAAAGTGCACCAATTTGCATCAGTTTTCAAATAAACAAAATGCATTAGTATGTACAATGTGTAAGTATTTACAATGCATATCTATGTATAAGTTATATTGGGTTTACATGTTTTGTTTCATTCCTCCGTTGGAAGTACATAATTTCTTACATGGTTAAATATTATATTGCCCGAAATTCCAGTCCTCAGGCTCATTTATATACTTTTGTACATTGATATGGTATGCATGTACACTAAGAAAATCCCGTGTCTACTTTATTTTTCCATACTAGTTACACATACATGTTTGTCGCATGTTTTTATACTCAAACGTACACAACTCTGAGAAAAATATCCATTAGTTTTTTACCTTTGCTGGGTAGCACAACCAAAATATATATCAAACACCGGTAACTGATAGTTATCCATTACGAAACCGAAACCTTCGACTGAAAATACAAGGTAGACATATGCTCAGGTGTTTGCTTACTTCGAAGACATATTAATATTGTCTATTAATATTGTAATAACAATATATTACTAGACAGAACACGCATTTTCTTTCTCGGAAACTTCATGAAGGGTTGCATTTTATATATACTTATAAAACGTGATGTGTGCATCCAAAAGCATATTTATACCCTTGTTCTGATAGAGAAATACGCGATGGAAAATTTATATGATGCAAAATGATTTTGCATAACCATAACTTTTTTAGCAGAGTACTTTTTAGGTAGCAGAGTAGGTGATTCTTTTTGGTTTAATATAATCAAGTAATCATTCACACAATATAATTTAAATGTCGTGCTGAAAACGTAATAATTAGATATTTTATTAATTTAGGAGACCCTTACAGGGAAGGTTTGTTAAATGTCTAAATTCTTTGTTGATAATATTTTGAGAATTTTAAAATTTGATTATTAATTGACTTGTAATTTAATTCTCTATTATATCATGAGTCATGAAAAGCGTTATATAAAAGGCATACTGACAGCGGTTTTAATATTCACATTCACATGGCCAATTATTTTACTGGAAAACAATTTATTTTGTTTTTATGCGTAATAAGGAAGACATTACTCAGTGCTACGTCGACTTTCCAATAAAGTTTAAATAACGAAACTGCAGTAATAAAATTCTTTTGGACTGACTTTCGTGCATTATATTACCTTTTATTGCATTTATTGTTTGTTCTTAATTATAAATGTGTACTGATGTAGACAATGCGAGTGAAAGGAGATATACAATTATAATTATTCCCAAAATTTTGTCTTTTTATGTAGAGTTTGTTATCTTGTATGGTTTTGCATTACACATGCAATTTTCGATTAGTTTTGCATGAGCACAAATCAAGCTACCGGCAAAACAAAGGAAGAACATGATGCTATACGTAATATTATTTCATATGATCATGTCCCATCTGATTATCGTACTTGTAAACATAACATACCTACCTATACATACTCACTTATTGAATGAAACTTTTTAAAAATGCGTAAGCTGTGGGAAAAGGCTTCAGGCAACAGGTTACACGGATATTAGTACTTAAATTACTTTATATATTGAACCTATGAGAATATTTTGCAGTGATATAAAAGTGCTTTTCGTTAAAAAAAATAATGAAAAACATCCGGTAGCCATTTATAAGTTTATATTTTACAGGCAAAATTGCAAGTCACAGTGTTGTTTGCTGTAAACAATCATAAAAATACAACTAAGTTGTGTAATAATATAATAAAATTACTTTTAAAATGTTTAAATATATTCCAGTTTCAGAAGTAACCCAAAAATACTCATCGGTAATGAGGTTAGTTGAATCACAGTTTTATATAAATGGAATAAATACATTGATTCAGTTGGAATTAATCCAGTAAATATAACAGAATATATTGAAAATTCTTGTGTAAAAAATATTTACTAAAAATAATACAACTTGAGTAAAATTTTAACTTTTTTTAGACAGTTTGGAATAACTTGACCAAGGATTTTATACATCTGTGAAATGAGGAAGTACTATGGCTGTACTGGTGAGCGAGTTTTTCTTTTAGCGGAATAAAATTATCTTTAAAAAATTAAATCTATTTTTTACAAAGATAAATTAAGTTATAAATTTGCTCAATTTTGTTTTAGATGGAAGGCTATGACTATGGAATATGGAATGGAGTATTTTCGGAATAAACCAAATTATTATTGACGGTGTCGTTCACTTGAGACACTATTACTTTTAAGGAAATCCAGTTCGTTGTTATTTCAATGTTCCATGGTTTTTGTTTATCAATAAGTGCGACCAAAAATGTATTTTAAAACAATAAATTGGTAGATATTACCGAGCACCGGTAATTCGATCGTTTTCCACAACATCTAGCCGCATGTTTTAAATTACTGTAAGAACTAAAGTTAGTCCGATTTTTGGCAATGTAGTCAAATAACGACATTTAATATTATATATATGCATAAATATATTATGATGAAGTCAGGGTAATGTTTGAAATCAATGACTTTTATTACTGGTCTTTGTTGAGAATTGTAATGATGGACGCCCAGGTTAACCCCATAACTTTCTAATTATATATTTTTGCATATTAGACTGTGATTGTTAGAAAAGAACTAATTGTATTAATACTAAATTATTTATCAGTTTTTGTGTAATTATGATTTCATACAAATGTTCAGGGTTATGCAAGAACAAAAACCTAAAGCAGGATTTTTGTACCCGTAAATTTATTACTGTGTATTTAAAAAAAATATCACTAAAGTTTTAACATAAACAGATACATATTTTGGTGTACTGTATCATGTAGGAAAACAGTTCATGGTTGTGGGGGTGCTAAAGAAAGTTTATTTGGTTTACTTATCAAGTATTGTACAATAATTTTAAAATAAATATTTATAATGGCAATAGAATAACATAAAATCAAAAATGAAATTAATGATTTCATGGAATGCCAAAAATTAAAGCTAAGAAATTAGATTTAGAGAGTGGTTATCTATTGACATGTGAAAATAGTAATTTACAAATTTTGTTAAAAATATAAAACTAAATTCTGACAAACCACTAAATAGTTTCTTTATGACTACCGTCACATATAATTAAATGTTTTATCAGTTCAGACAAGTGTCACTTTCATTATATTTTTTATGTAGTCTATAGCAGCCATTGTTCAGTATTGTACCAGGTACGTACAACATTAACTATTTTAAACCTTAAAAAATTACTGTTTTCAGGATAAAAGTTTGTCTTTAATGTTAAAATTACATCAAAATTTTACCTGTCCACCACACAAAGGAAAAGAACAAGATATTTAAATTTTCAAGCTATGCTAGCATTTAAATAGTGTTGTAAGTCATAAGAAACAGTTTGAATATATTATTCACATATGCTTGTTATCAAAAATCTTTTCATTTGTTTGTTATCCATTTGTTCTATGTGGTTATTTTATGATAATTTATCAAATGCACTGTTTATATTCACTATAAGACATACTACAAAAATTGGTCAAAGTTAACGACAAAAATTGTAAACGCAGATTTTAATAATTTAGTATTTCAATTCAACGAGCAAAAAATAGTTTTCTCATCGAAACGTTTTTTAAAACTATTTTTCCTAAAAAAATGTTTGTTTTCTTAAAGGTTAACAGAAAAAGTCGTTGAAAAGCAAGAAAGTTTCGGAAAAAGGAAAATTTGTTTCGTATTGTTTAAACTAGTGTTTAATATTTAAATTTATGCAAAATACCAACAATTAAAAAATGTAACAAAATGTTACATAAGTGTTGGTTGGCAATGTGGTCAAACAGCTCCATCTATTATTTTACGGCGTTTAAGTTTTTATGTGTTTTGTTGCGAGTGTAAAGTATCATCAGAAAACTAAAGAAGTTCTTATTGAATCCATTGTTGTAAAAAAATTAATGAGACAACTTGTTTTAAATACGAACCAGTGTCTCTACATGTGGAAGAATTCGTTTGAGTAATCTCACGTTTAATTTTGTTTAAAACGTCCTAAAACAATATTTTCTAAGTTCGAGTTTCGAAAATATTTCGTAAAGAGAGCAAAGAGAAACCTGTTAAATTAGCCTCACAGAACAACATTTGTTTGAAATGAAACAAGTGCAAATGAACAATTTTTGTCTACCTTTTTAATTGAAGAAAAATATTTATAGCAGAGATAAGAAAATCTGAATACTTTCGATAAGCTGTTAGAAGTTGGTGTAGCATTTAAACAAGACTTACATGGTTATAGTTCAGAGTATGTTTTTTGTTTAAATCCGAAAAATACCTTTAACAAAATATGAAACTTTTTAATGCATTTAATAAAAATAATAACAGTTGACAAGTTTATTTCAGTCGATTTCGTTCCTTTACTAAATTGATTATACCAAAACCAAACTACCATAGATAAAATAATAGCTTTTCCAGTGGTCCTACCGATTCTAGAGAAAAATCGAAAGACGAATCAGACAACACATGAATTTACCAAAAATTCGTTAATGTAGTTTCCATTTGCTGTTCATTCAAGTTTTTGGAAGAAATAAACAATAAACCGTTTTCATTTTTTGTTTGTAGTCGGGAATAAATCATCCATATATTTGTGGGAAATTAAACAATCATGACTTTTGGCAATGTAGCGAAATAAGTGTTATGCACATGATATACACTCTGTTCGGAAATTATAAACTCACTCATGACTTTTGAAACAAAGCCTGAGATCTCCTACTCATTAGTGTGCCACAGCCAAGTACGGCTGCAGGAAGAACACCCATCTTATGATGTTCAAGCCACATC
>JAQIWN010003986.1:0-11997 GCA_034699025.1 Entomobrya cf. arborea Gr-Col-00668
GGGGGTACTGGGGATGGTGGGGGTACTGGGGATGGTGGGGGTACTGGAGATGGTGGGGGTACTGGGGATGGTGGGGGTACTGGAGATGGTGGGGGTACTGAAGATGGAGATTCTGATGATAAAAATGATTGTGATAATAAAACTGTTCAATCAACGCGTCGAGGGAGGTTTCAGTACTGTGATAGTCAAACCGATGTTCAAATCATGATTTTTCCGCACGAAGCTCCACGTATAGATGGAGCGTTGGGGAATCATATTGTTATTCCAGACAAATTGGACCACATTAGCTTGGAAATTCGAGACGAAGCCCCTACATTATCAAATAAAAAAACTTATCTAGAAACATGGTCTGTGTTTGCATGTGCAGTTGGTGCAATACCATTTTGGATTGTAAATGATGGAACTAAGACGATTGTACAATCATCAAGAGCAATAAAGGTCACTTTAAGACAAATAAATTTATTTTGCAAATCAAATTAATAAAATATAGTAAAAATCAAGTATTATATTTTCAGATCCTGTGGAAAGTGTCGCTACTTCTCCTTGTTTTGGAAATCTGCAAAATATTTCCAAATTTGTCATCTGTATTAAAAGGAAATCCCGATGATGTTGCCTTTTTACAAATTGGATCTTACCTATCTACTTTCATTTTTCAACTTTCAATTATACGCACAGGAATGACCAAAAGTCTATTTTTGGCACAGTCAAACGAAAGATTGCTTACTTTCTCGCATGGAAAACTTTCAGCCAAGGTAAAAACAAAAATAACTCCTATTTTTACAATTTTTCCCATCCAAACCTAACCTAATGTTGTATACCACAGGTTTCACAACTTATTTTAATGGTCTTTGTTACAATATCCTTGGTAAACACGTCCGTAACCATTTATTTAATGGCGAAATTATTCTCGTCTTCTATTGAATTGGATACCATTTTACTATCACTGGAATCAGAGGGAAAGCTGACATTTGCATGGAATTTGTTTAATGCAAATACCACAGCTGGAAATTCCTTCAACGTTTTATGGAAATCGTTAGGATTTTTTGTCACAATTCACTCGGTTTTCATCGAAACAGTGGTGGCTTTGGGTATCTTGATATCATGCGGAACATTTCTATTCGCCACTATCGATATCCGGGGTACCGAAGCAGATCAGTTTGCTCGAGTTACCCAAAGGGATCTCAATAATATTGTAAATCTAGCTGAAGAGTTGTCAAAGTTTTATGGGGAAACTCTACTGGCCTATATGATATCTTATGCACTATATACACCAAAAAAGCTCAACTACCTTTTCTCTTCCAACGTTTTCGTTATCATGGGAATTTTGACGAAATATGGTATTCTTTTTTTCGGACTTGTTGTTGGATCAATCGGAGCTTTAAGGGTACGTAATTTTATATTGTATTTTAAAATACTTTATTTAAATGACTATAAATTATGCATTTATGAAATAGGTAAATTGGATTTCGGATGATATATCTTCAAGACCAAATGCATTACATCAACTTCGCCCCATTCGATCCGCAGTCTTACGTCAATTTATGCAAGATGTGTTGTTTAAAAAATCTACTGGTATCGGCTTACGTGGTCTCTTCGTTATTACATTCAAAACGTCATTGGCAGTAAGTTATCCATTAAGCAAGTAGTTATTGTTTAGCTTTATTACGTTTAATGAGCAAAACTAAACTATCAGTACTATTATCTGACAATGAACAATTAATTTTTATCATCTCGTTCTATTTCAGTACTTAGGTCTTTTGGCGACTCTTTACAGTGTGTCTTAGCCGGATTTCTACAATTAGTTCCTCAAAAACAAATTAATACCAGCACTTCGTTCATATCTTAAAGTTGATTGCTAAAACTCTAGTTTTACTTATAATGCAGCTTTTCAGTATTTTATTTTTCGTCATTATCCTGGTACTTTAACCTTATGATATGCATTTTTAAATATTTAGAAATTACTTCAAAAATTGTATGGTTTTTTCTTATTCCAACAGTTGAACCTAACGTTTGTTAGTACAAAAAACTTCCGAAAGAAAACTACCCCAGATCCAAACTGTGATACGGAATGTCGGCGCGAAAAAGCGTTTGCCAAATCTGACGATTTTGATCGTGGTGCGAGGGGATAATATTTTTAATCGGGGAAATGGAAACTGGCTCAAAAATTGGAATTTACTTTAAATTTTACCGTGAATACGTCGATTGTTTTAAATAAACTTTTGGACTTTCAATGTTAATCTATTGTATTTAAATAAAATTTTATGTAAAAAATAGCTTGTTTTTTAACACAGTTCCACCATGAATTTCAGAATGTTTGCAAGACAAAAGTATTCATTGTTTATTAAATAAAAGACTAGTATAAAGTCAGACTTCGTTCTGGAATGTAATAATTATGTTTATCTAACAGTGTAAAATAATACAAAATTTAGTACAGTCTGCATATTATTGCAAAATACTCAATTTCCATAATTTTATTAATCATCATCCAAAACTGTACATTGTAATGGTACATGATATAATCAGAAAACTCAGCAAATATTAAGTTTGAAAACTAAAATCACACAAATATTACTTCAAGATTTTCCTGTACACAAAATTACATTTGTAATATTATAACCATTTTTATAAATTGAGCTTGGTCGTGAACCTTCCTTTATCTCTGTTGATTGACGATTCTTGCAGGGAATTCTGGAAAACTCAGTATAAAACTGCCAATGCGTAAAAACAGGTTCCGGCAAGGAAACTCCGATCCGGTCAAACATCTGTCCTTGCGACTTTGTAATTGTCATGGAATAAGCCAATCAAACTGGAAACTGCGTTCGCTTTAATTGAAGAAAAAGGTCACTACTATAAACTTCAAGTGCAATTTTGGACACAAAAACGTTTTCTCCTCTTCGAGTACCTCTAATTATGCTATAGTCCAGTAGAGTTGAGATCAATGACTCAACGATAAGTCTATTACCATTGCATAACCGCCGTTTGGAATTCATATTCCGTAGAAGCATAACGCGGCATCCTTTCTGCTGGCTTAGCGAATGAGGAGCCATTCCCATATGCATAAGGGAATTCAGAAACTTAATTGATTATTGATGCAGTTTTCTTAAAAACATAGTAGCAGTAGATTTTTTTTACAAATATTAGACTTTTCATTTAAATGCTCAGCATAAACAGTTTAAGTTATGCATTGGGCCTTGTTTTGTACATATTATTTATTGATTTGTTAAAGTTCACAGAATAATTTAAGGACGAAATTTTGCGTACAGGCGTTGCTCATATTTTCCCTATGTGACTAACTCGCATACAACAATTTATTCCAGAAATCAAAAACTAATTTCCATTCAGAATACGTAAGCACAAAACAAGGTCTGTCGAATGATATATCACATGTGCAATTACTTTTTAACTAAGGCCCAAATTTTTGGACTTGAGAAAAAATCGAGATAGTTCAAAAATAAATTTTTGAATTTCATCCTTTTTCCATAAAATGAATAAATTTACAATTTTACTTGCAACATACAATTATTACAGTGCATTATAAGTTTATTGACTATCTTTGGGACATAAATGTACTTAAATAATTTTTCTGTGAACTTTTTTCCTTTTTTGACCACAGTTAAAAACTGTGCATTTTTTGGTGTTCAAAGATTTTTCGAATTTCATTTTTCATTCTATCGCTATTATGTAAGCGCTAAATAGCCCGGCTGCAATTTTTGCTATCAGGCTTTGTTTCGGAGAAAACAGGTTTTTGTACAAATTTGACATTACATGAAAAATATTTTACAATGTGTACAGATTTTGCCATTGTTGTACCGCAATAGTACGTTAAATAAAGCAATACTCAATTTTAATAGAGGTCTGCTGTGTGTGCGGGTGAGATTGCTAGACCAAATGTTGTATCTTATTTTGAGGCACAAACTGTAGGCATGAAAAAACTATGCTGATAGTTTACTAAAGTTTTTTCCACAAAAAGAAATCAAGCTGAAATATAGGGCGTTTTGAATTTTGAATACGGTCATTTACAAAATCAACCATAACTCCTGCACCTAAACATATTTTCGGTCTAGTTTTTTAATCAATAACTGCTAATACAGTTTACATAGGACGATATTTAAAGATTTCATCATGCACCAGAAAAGAAGTTGGGGTTTGACCACCCACGAAATTGGTCCTCAAAGTAATATGGCAAAATAATTTTCCAAAAATTTCAGAACAGATTTGCAGATATTTAATTTTAGACGGCTTGTATCGGTTAATACATTGATCTTTATGCAAATTGAAATTTAAAGAGATAATGAATTTTGGTTGAAATGCGACAAAAGCTTCTTTTCAATTTATCTTTAAACAGATTCTTAAACTGGAGGTTAACATTCCTTTCTTGAGATTCATTCTGGTATTTTTAGCATACATCACGCTTTCAAATTATTCTGCATTTCGGCCGTAATTTGGTTTATAACTCAAAGCAAACGTTTTTCACATAAACAAGCAATTTTTGATTTTTTCCGCAGAATATAAAATATCATCCTTTCGCCGTATGTCAACCAGATTCCCGAAGCAGTATACAGAACCTTGATTGAGCAAGTTTGCGTATGGCGCAAAATTTATGTGTTAATTAATATATGCTTTTGTCACTCAATTCTTCAACCGTCAAAAAAGTTTACACATGCGCTTTACCATCCAATTTTGCATAAAAATTGTCTGGAAAACATTTTTTTTAATGAATGTTTTTCCAACGAAAACATGGCGAAAAATGATTTACTTGCACATTTATTTGAAGTACAAAGTTTCATAGATTACTTCTATCTGAGAGTTTTTCTAACTCTGGGTCTCTCGATAAATAATGAAACCTCTAGAATCCATTGGATTTAAAACAATTAAAAGCGTACAGGAATCAACCTTTTTACTTTGCAGAACCTTGGGAATCTTTGCGGTGATAAGGTCGGAGGGTGAAAAAGTTAACTTGCTTGTATAGCACACAAACATAATTTTACATCCCTTTGGCGTCAATTAATATAATTTTTTTTTCAGTTTGATGATCGTATATCGTATTCGTAGGTTAAAGAGGAAGTCAAATAGCACTGGATTGAACATTTTCAATTTTTTTTAAATTTTTAGTAATAATATTTGTTAGGATGCTGCGAGTGTTTAAAAGAAGAATAACAATGTAAAAAAAATTGAAATTGTTTTTTGGCGTAAAAAGAGTTGTCAAAGTTATCCTATTTGGATTTTTTCAAGTTATTCAATTAGGCGATTAGAAGAGGTTTTTTTAAATACTGCAATTAAAATAAGTAAATTATCTTTCTAAAAACACCTAGGAAAAATGATCTTACCTCAAATTGAAGTTGCTTAGTCGAATGGAAAATTTTAAAACTGTCGCTTCGACAAAAACAAAGTTTTGAAATTACCCCAAAATCAGTTATATTAGCTGTAATCTAGTTGTCAAATTACGACTTAAATTAGTAGTTATGTCAACAACATCGTCAACGTCTCCACATTTAGATAGGTTCTAGTTATTTCTTCTAGTATCTCAAAATTCGTCTTCTAAAATAGATGTTTCTCCAAAATCACATCAGCAAAAATAACCCATTAAAAAAGGGGAAAATATGGGTAAATAAATATATAAAAGGGTAATTATGTTCTTCATGGAATAATATCTAATTATATCAGATAAGGCTAATGTGCTTGAGGGTAGGTTGCTGAAATATGTTTTGTTATATTTCTGGATATTCCGTTTTGCAATTTTTCATGTTTCATATTTTACCTTGGTTTTCAATGAGTTTGTTAATAAAAAGCGATTCAACATGTAACGAATATTTTGTCAATACAACTTGAAGTTTTGCCTCTATTTATGGTTAGTATTAATTTAATTTGTTGGATCAGTTCTTATTATATGTCGACTTCATATTTAAATATTAAAACGTTTACAAGTTTTAAACAAAGATAAGATTTTATGATGACTAAGCCACTCGTGATAATTGTCATCAAGATTATAAACTGGCTATTTAGAAAACAAAAAATGAAATCGGTGCTTGCAATGAGCCTTTTATTGTTTATTGTTGGGATCAGTGTTTAAAAAATCTACTGCTGTATTTTTGACACTTCTGAACATTATGGTTTTTAACTTGTCTAGCATCCAAAGTTGTAAAAGCACAATAAATCTACAAACTTGAAATATGTAGTCATGCAACTCTAAAACCATAAAAACTAAAGCAATCGAACTTCCAAAAACTAACATAAAAAATACAATTTGAATATTTCCACTCATGGTTGGTTTTTTAGGCGGCTCATTTTCCGTGCGCCTTACCAAGTCAGTTCTATTAATCAAATCAGACCACCAATTTAATAATCCTGAGCTAAAAATCCAGCTCGTTCTGCGAATTAAATTTGAAGTCATAGAGCCTTCAAAGTATAAGTTAAAACTTGTTTGCAAGTAAGAATTAACACCAACATCTGAGTGTTGATTCGATTTGTAAATGATTCGATTCAATTGCTGAGCATGATAGTCTGGCACAACCCAAGCCGTTTTCTTGCATTTCTTTAAGTCGTCTTCGATGCAATTTTCTTGCTTCTTCCAAAAATCTATTGTTTCAATAGATTTTGTAATATCTTCCAGTTTGATTATTCCAATTTGGAAAAGTGGTCGTAGAACCTCAACTGGGTCAATGATAACATCATGTAATCCAAGATGTGGAGTAGTGTAATTCATTAAATAAGACATTGTATTTTTTTCACTTTCAGAAATTTTATCGGATGCTTCAACCCTAGCAAAGTCGTAAAGAGAGATCTCCGATTCAGATAAGAATATTAGGGTATCGTTATTAGTGTAAATACTAAGCATTTTGTAACCAAGGTCATCAATAACTGGTTTTGTAGGCAGCAGTAAGTCTTCTTCCTTATCAAATGTATAAACATATAGGCCTAGTTTAGTGTAAATTGTATAGCCATGGTGCAATAATTGGTTAATTGTTGTAAATGGAAGGGGTTTCTGGGGTAAAACGATATTATAAACGTTAGTACTTTTAAACGCATTACTTAATACAAGACCTCCCAAAAATAAAACAGAAATAAGGAATCGAAAAGAATTTAACTTGATGAATTTTTCTGGAAACGGATTACTTTGCTCAAGTACTACCTTAACTAGACATACAAGTTTTTCTAAAATGTTCAATGGTAAAAGACTTCCTCGCATCCAATTCATAAGAAACACAAGTAAAACTGCAAATCCAAAAGTGCAATTCCAAACACTTGTTTCAAATACGGACACAAATTGTTTAATTTGCAAATCTTCAAATCCTCGAGAACCACAGCTTACGAAACGCAATGATCCAAATTTATTTTTAAAGCTTAAAGCTACATTTTGATCTTCAAAAAGTGACTCATCTAAACGACCTATTCTCCAGAGCCGCCTTACTTTACAGTTTTCTGAGCAGATGTGAGCATAAGGCCCTGATTCAGTGGTGACATTGCCCATTAATTGCGTATACACTGAAGAAAAGGCAAAACCGAGAAGACGAATATTATCTGAATATTTGATTTTCATTTTGTGAAAATATTTCAATGGAGCTGACATTGCGTTTTGTTCGTTTTCAGTAAAAAAGGGTATTAGACGCGGCAAACTTAAAGTTTTATGGTTGTTTTCCCATTTGAAATATCCTCGCCACAATTTGTGGGTTTGCACTGTGATAACAGATGAGACTTGGTCAAATGTTACCTTGCTTAAAGCTTTAGAAAATAGTAAGTTGGGACAATCAGGGCAATAATTAATATACCAAATTGCTGACAATCGACAAGCCAAACCAATAATTTTTGTTTGATTAATTTTTACGCAAACAACTTGGCCATTAAGAGGAAAGCTGTTGTGAGATGAGTAGATATTTTTTAGTCTACTCAAATCACCATAACCAATTACCGGTAATTCAAATCTTGAAATCCAATTAAGCAAATCAACTGAATCAAAATCCTCTGTTTTTTTAAAACCTAAGAACATATTCACTGTCGGCCGTGAACTAGGCGAAAACTTGAATTCCAAGTCATAATGATATCGAAACATTTTAGGAAAATTTTGATGCTTTAGCAAATATTCCGGCATTAAAAGACTAACATGTATTTCACATTGCCATGGCCTTGACATCAATAGAAATTTCTCATGATTTAACCCACTGCAAAATGATTCGTCAGGTTTGTAGCTCCAATAGCATTGCTCGCACTTTGCAATCATTGGAGAATAGAATTTTGAAATTGGACAGTAGTGATATGTATCGTTTATTAATTGATAGCCCGAAAAGTTTGCATTCTGAGCTATAAGTTTTGGTGGCATAAGCAACAAATCTAAATATTCTGAGACCTCATTTTCGTATTCTACATAACGTATTGTTTTACGAATGAACGCCATCTCAATCCTCCGAAGAATAATAGGCAGTATTATAGTTTGTTTAAAGTCTACGTTTTCCCAGTTGTCTATTAGAACTAAACAGTTTTGGTTCTTGAATCCGTCCAGTAAAATAAAAAGGTTTTCTAATGTTAATGAAACCGACTTCAGGTTCCTATAAACTTCATAACTCTGTTTGAATTTTGAGAAAGATTTGGAATTTTCTGCTCTAATATAGTGTTTTAAACTCGAAAAATCGTTTGGTGGGGCTGCATCTATTGGTAGAAATTTAAACATGTAATTATTTTTATTGTCATTGTTTTCGGAAAATGTAGAATAAACTATAGCCAAAAGTAAAAACACTGATATTTTAATAACCATTGTAATTTTTTAAAAATTTTAAGCGGATTAGAGCAAAACTTTGATTAAAATCACTAAACAAAGTGCTAAGTGAATATTCTACTAATGTTTGTCAAGAAAGTGTAGCTAAGTTTTCAAATATATTTGCGACCAGTTGTTGTCCTAATAGAAAACCACAGTCTATAGTTTCACGTAACATACTACAATAAAAGCTCTTAGTTTAATAAGCTTTAAATATTCAATTAATATTGCGGATCGATCGTGAAGACGAACCGGTCGTTTCGCGTAAGAACCATTTTTCTGTATAAAATATTGCTGATATGATATGCGCTGCCATGGTTACTTCCAAAACAACTTCTGCCTTAAATTATTTTCCAGATGGCAGTTGATTAGTAATTCGGAATTTTTTTAGCTCAGGGTCTTTTTGATTTTCAAATAAAGGGTGTGTACGAATAATCCGGACAAAGTTTGTATCGGCATATTTTGTAGTGACGGAAGTGATTGGCAATAGGTTTGGCATCACTAAAAACTACATACTCTGTAGTATAAAAGCCGTATAAATCCAGATCACAAAACTTCCACGCGCTTGAAATAATCACAATTAACAAAGCATGTATAAAATCTTGTTTTCCCGATTCAAAAATTGAGATTTCCAACCAAGGTTTTTCAAGCTTTACACTTCCAGTGACAGGAGTATGCCAAAGCCATTGTACAGAAAAGGAGAGCAGACATAGTAGTTTAGGTATCATAACTGGCTTCAAATAAAGCGGGCGACATGTTAGCATCAGGAGACTAAAACCCACGGAAGTGCTTATGAGCCCTTTCGAAACCCCGCGACGGTCATACTTTCAGCGGAGAAGGTCATTACAAAATAAAAAAACCATTTAATTGTAGCCAATGTTTTTCTCTTTAAGATGAGCATCGCAACACAATTATTATACACTGAAAAAGTGGAAAATACTTCAAAAACTAAAACGGAAAGCGGAAAAAAATTGGATTTCAATAATTTGTTTCGAACTGAAAATCTGCAATGTCCACCTATGTTTAAAATCCTTAGTGGGAAAGACTAACCAACATATATTGGGCAGTGTTGACCATTTTAGTATGCTAAGACTTCAGCAAATCCAATAGGCTATGCAGAATTGCAAATATGCATTCAGTGTTGTGACGCAGAGGTCTAAACAAAAAATGTGGTTTTTAAAAGTGGGAATAACTCCCTGTCGAAAGGATTTCTAAATGTTTGAATAAATCAGACAAGATCAAGTCATGCAATTTTTTTCCCGATACGTTGTGTAGTCTTGAAAACACAGTTTTTAAATATACCAAGAATACTGCCAATAACTACTGTTACTGCAAAATATTTTGACCCAAAATTTGTCCGGATTATTCGTACACACCCTTTATGTAATGAAAAAGTTCTTAAAATATAGTAAATTTTCAAGTCACATTCATACGGACACAAAACAATCATGCTAAGAAAAAAATCACTTGGAAAAATTAATAAATACAACTCGAAACTAGTCAATATCTTCATTTAACAAATATTGTGATCCAAAATCATACCAAAGTAAAACAAACTGGGCTCTGTAGTCAATATAAACTGAAGCAAATAAGAGCAAACAAAAATAGTAAAAAAGTCGACTTGTACAATCAGTTCATTGAAATATTCAAAATACGATTAACTTAAAGCCATCAAACATGGAGAATTATAGTTTATTTTTAATCCTGATTTCATTCACACTGAACATGTCCAAAAGTGAAAACACCACTACGAATATTTTTTAATACACTGTAACAACAAAATTACTTCGATTTTTGTCGTTATCAGATTCAACAGTGAAAGAATCTGAATCTATTATATTCTATCGCGATTATAGTCCAGCAATTGAAGAATTCGTTAAAAAAGTTGAAGCAACCGTTCCAAAAATGCGGATAACTGCGAATAATTTGTATACAGTACTTAAACATTTTATGCACGACCAAAGCCTCATTGTAAGAAATAATTTTGATGGTATTGATATAAATCCAAGGGTTGAGTTTCCCGTGATTCTCAGAAAGTTTGATTTGGGATTCGGTTCGTTTAATTGTATTCATCCACGCACTAAGAAACCAATGTCATGTGCTGGCGTAATGTGGATACCAAAAGAAAAAGTTTCCAAACTAAACGGCAATTTTTCTGTGAACATCTCACTTCCAATTGAAGAAATGAAGTATGGATTCATTCCAATTCCAAAAAGATGCGTTGATAGAAACTACTTCTACTCGCTTTGGCCACCTGGCAAGTCATTTCAACATTGTGTTGGTCCAAATACTCTGAACTTTGTCCTATCATCCAGGCCATGGCATTGTGAAGTCCAAGTAGATTTGCTTATGACCGATGAGCTTCTTAGCCTGGGAAAGTATACAACAATTTTTGAGAATATTGCGGATGACGATAATAAGGCCTTGCCAAGTCTGAGACCACCAGTCGATGTATTAGTTGATTTCAAAGCAAGCGTAGAAAAATATGATTGGATAGCATTAGGTGCTTGGGCTTCTAAAATAAACCGAATATTCAACTTGACTGGTTCTATACGGAATCACATTCAAGTTGTAGGCCATATTTTCTGTCACAGTGAATTAAAGAGATTAAGTTTAAATGTGAACTGTGATATTAGAAAATTAAGCGCGCTATCTCTTTGTGTTGGATGTAAACATTTTGTGAATGTCTATCAAATGAATGTAAATGAGTTATCTTTTATACAAATCCACTTTTTGGGCAACGCTCATCAATTATTGTTACAACAATTGTTCCATTTCCAACAGAAATAACTGCGTCAGATGATCTAAAGTTGGGAGGCCTAATTGCATATTGTGGAATAATGCATCCTGGATGATGCTGTTGACGAATAATCGAAAACTGTTCAGTGGTACCAAACTCTCATTATCATATGCACCTTTTCACTACGCCTCAAAAGACTCCAAAAGTTAGTATCACAGGATAACCGCAAATTAAGTCAGTGCAAAATAAACTTCAGGTTTATTCGGAATTAACAAACTGGTCAATTTATTAAACAAAATTAGTTACAGATATTTTTAAAAGAATGACGAACTGGTCATTATAATTTTATGTGCTTCAGGCACAGATACACCAAAAATAGCTAGCCAAGCTCTTCAGGAGAAGTACAAATTGCTTATAAAGAAAAGATGCTGGACTAGTGGAGATGTGCTCAGGAGATTGGGAAAATGTGCTCAGGGCAAACTGAGACTCACATGTACAAGCCAAATCACAC
>JAQIWN010003987.1:0-11995 GCA_034699025.1 Entomobrya cf. arborea Gr-Col-00668
GTCATCATCATCATCATCCTTGACATCAATCGCTTGTCATGATGTCAGCATTATGGTTTTATTTTATTCTTACATTCATCGCCGCTTTATCAAAACTTATATACTACCACTTGCGCTTCTTCTCTTTTTTTCTTGTAGAGTAAATAAAATAGTAACCGTAAATGAATTGAATGCAAAAGGCATTGCACGACGATTTGATACAACCGACCGTATTACAAATTACAATTATCATCCTCATCATCGTCATCTCCGCCACACACCAGCACTGCGTATCATATAAAAATCGCTTCTTCCGTTCCGTTCTCTCGATCAACATCTCTCCTCTTCTTTAATCCCAGAGTATATTATCATCATTATCACGCTATTCATCTGTCTGGCTGTAATACTCATTACTGCTGGTATACATACTTACTTCGCCGTTGGTTGTGCGGTACCTGATATGAAGACACCACATCTTTCTGTCCATGTCCCCAACATAATATGCCTTTCAACCTTACATACAGTTTTTCTTGTGATGAGAAGATGTTCATCATTACCTAATCGTAATCACAGAGAAAAAAGTCACATAATAAGAATCACATGACTTTACTTTGCATAAGTTATCGTAACATATTATCTATCGTAATACTTATGTAGTTTTGTATCGCATTATAGAATGTAGGTAAGGTGTATAGTTTTGTGCGTGTGAGTGAAATGCTATAAATCTGCCAAAGGGTGAATGTAATCAGTTTCATTTGAAAATTGATTGTATTTTTAAAATACACACATTACACTGCACAACCAGCGAAGCAGTCACAATGAACTTTTCAAGGAGAAAAGGGAAATAAAAAAGATTTTGCCTTTATGATGATCACTTGTCTGCTGGGTGAGGTGAGTGAGGAGTGAGGAAAGGGAATGATGGTAAAAAGATATACCTTTCTGATTATGAAATGGGATATCTGTTGAATCTAAATGTATTTCGTATTCATTTACATTCACATTATCATTCACTTCCTTTACCGGATCAGTTTTCAGTCCTTTCTTCTGTGTCAGCGTTTAGGGAAATCTGCAATAGATCTTTTTTTCCCTTTTAGACTTCTAGGTATCATCGACCCCACCACCAACAACTAAGAAAAAATGTGTGTGTGGACGGATGAGCATTAAATTGGGCATGTGCGTTTTGAATTTTGCATGCAAGAAGATGAAATATGTAATAGATATAGACACAGTGAAGATTTATTCATACCCTTTTTCGGATAGAGATAAGTATAATTATTTTTTTTCTGTGTATTTTGATTTATTTATTTTTTGTAGTCTTCTCTCTCTGTTGTCTACACACAACACATCATATGCATCGCATGAAATGAACATGGCATTTATGAATGCAATAGAATATCATCAATAATTTATTTGCTGAAGTGTCAGGTGCTGTGAATAATGGCAATCAATCTAATTGCCTCTGACAAACACACATGTTCAAACTGCGTGTTTTCTCACCGGGCGATGATGTTGATGTAAAAATATGTGATGTGTGCTGATGCTTAGCATGCCATGCCATAAAAATAATGCGTGTGTATTTTTACTAAGACGGGCTAATGTAATAATAATAATAAAAAGTAATAAAAATAATGATAATGATTTGAGTTTAGTGAAGGGAAAATACACAAATACTGCCATATTTGGTAGATTCCCAAGAGAGATGATACCTACATTCAACATTGAGGATTTTTTTATTTGTACGCATCGCATCGTATTCAAAGCTCATTTAAATGTGATAGGATGATGACCATTTTGGAAGTGCTTCTGTTGTGGCTACCGGATGGAATTTTTAATGTGCTTCATTTTCATTCAGCCTCGGCTTTTTGGCTGTTGTAAGGCCGACTTCAAGTTGACTTGACGTTCATTTTGGAATGAATTATATTTCTTCTTTGTTGGCAATACTCTCTCTTCATCTCTCAAAAGAGCTACTGTGTTGTATATTTTACACTTACATAACAGCTTTACAAACTCTGAACTCCAACAAACAACAATCGTCATAATTAATTCCTTTTAAACGTGTTCCCTTGTTTGTTCTGTTTATTTTTTGGTCGTTAGTTGGTAATGTGCTGTTTCTCTCATTTTGTGCCATCATTTACTCCAACTGTTAAATTACTCTGCTTACTTACAAGTTGGCCATCCAATCGCGGTGTTTTTTCTACACCTTCATTTCAATTCATTGACATCCGTAGTGTAAGTAGTCACGTTTACGTACTTGATTATTGCAATCTGTTACTTCACCGATGCTGATGCTGGACTAAACTAGAAATGGATGGAGGAGAAGGTGGAGGAACTCGATCTTGGACTTTGAACGTGTTATAAAAACTTTATCCTTCTAATGATTCACAAGGAAGAATGAACAAAAAAAACATGTAACAAGTCAAAAGCTGAGAAACATTATTTTTTGTGTCATGATGAATATGATGGTAATTACCTGCTTCATAATAAATTTCCGCCTTTTTTGAAACAAACAACTAGTGTACTTCCATCCACCACCACCACCACCCATTTATTATGTCACATCTTTTCACGTAATCATATCAGCATTGTCCTATCAAAGTTAGTGCTCTCCGCTGTTCTAGATCTTTTCTAAAGATATGTACGTATGTATGGACATAAAAGAAGATGAGATGAGGAGAACCTGAGAGGATGAAATGATGGGCATGGCATATGTACAAGGTACAAAATATTAAAATGTCCATCCGTTCCCTTGTTTGTTGTCCGTGTTAGTTGTTATTACATAGCCGTATTTTTTTTTATGATGAGAAAGGAGCGAAACGAATGTTTTTAATGGACATAAAAGAATAAGAACTTTTAATGATTATGTGAACATCAGTAAACGTGTTCTCCATACATATGGACGTTAATTGACAACTTGACATGATTAAGTAATTATCGGGTGGAAAAAATGGATTTGGTTCGTTTAGGATGCGACGCTAATGGCAGAAAACATAGTGGATTGCTAAAATGTCATCATGTCATAGATTCATTTGGTTGAATACCCTTTCAGAACTTTCCCTTTATCCTATTCAATGTCCTTGTGTAAATATTGTAAAACGTTTGGTTTTCCCTTTAAATCATCCGTATATATTTTTCTTTCATCGGAATATCTTGTTATCAGTCAATTCTATGAAAATTAGATTACAAAAAAAATTGTGATGGGTGATGATTAACACGTTTGATTGAACTGCTGTGCACTCAACTTTATAAATTTTACTACTTTACTTTCATATAGATTTGCTTGCTGTTGTTCCAATCAAATTGAAAATTTATGATGATAAATTAATCCTACGTGTAAATTTGCATTGAGATTTTGCAAGATTTAATTTAATACGTGTGTAGTTGAGAAACATGAGGGATTATTGGTGAGTGGTGGCATATGGCATGGCAAAAAAATTATATCTACATGATTCACTGCACTCTGCAGTTCAAATTGGACATTTCATGACGAGATGACATTATGAACCCAAATTATTACTCAACACGAATCTCACATGTTTGGTGAATGACTAGTGTACTTTTGCTACTCCTTTGGTACAATACTGCGTACAAGCAGAAGTATATGACTCATGGTCACCGGAACCATGGAGGTTCGCTTCGCACAGTCCAGCCCATGCATCAGCATTTTTATTTTAGTTCATCCATCACCACCATCATCATCATCTGCAACAGTTTTAACCCTTTAAATTCTCCTCCTAACTCACAGTTACAATCGTTTTCATAAACGAAACGTTTGCTGCAATTGTATACGTTATAAAAATTTAACAAGATGATATAATAACCATGCTACTTTGTTAGCAGACATAGAAATGTACATGTCTTGTCTATTTTTATAACATATCCCTCTACACTTATATCAAACGTTTGTTGTTGTAGGCGTTGGTTTACTTTGTTTAGCGAAGCACTTGCGCTGTACCACCACCCTGCCACACAAATGGTTTTAATGGGCTATGGACTGCTTTGAATCATTGATCCGTGCCATCTCATATCCTTAGATGATTAATGTGCCACACAAAACAAGCTAAAGTATTTTGTTACTTGACAAGAGGGACACAAACAAGAATAAAAATATAACTTTATATTATTCCATACATATCTATTCCCTATTTTTTTGATCTTACGTCTTCTCGTTATGTTATGTATGTATGTCTTTGCTCTAGTCTGACCTGACCGTCTTTTAATCTATGACTCTTGTTTGAGAAGAGTATTAAATTAAGTCTGTAATACATTTTAACGTACTTAACGACTACATAAATTACGTCGTAGCTCAGAGAGTAAAGTGGACAAACATAAAGCACACACTTGAGACGGATAAAAAGAGCGACTTTTCTTTGTTGTTTGTGCGTACAAAAGGAAACGTACATAGATCACGGGCTATTTAACTTACAAGCAATTTTATTTATTTATATATTTTATGTTGTTTAGATAACATTACACAAAAAAGTAAACAACTTTTTTTGTAGATTAAAAATACACATAATATACATAAAGCAAATATGGTCAACACACACAAGTTGGTTTAGCATTGAATTTTTTGAAAAGAGCCATAAGCCAAATAACCGAACCACGAACAAAATCAAAGGCAATCAAAAATGGAGATCTTGTTTTTTTCCTCGTGTTTTGTGATGATGGAGTGGAGGAAGATTGAGAAAAATTGAGAACACAGAATAAACAAAGTTAAATCCTAGATGCATATATTTATTACGTGGTCGTTAGATAGATAGAAAGATCATCATCGTCATCACCAACAGCATCTCATCTCAAAATATAACCATGAGCTTTTTTCTGAAATGGACAGTCGAGACGAAAAGAGACGACAACCTGATTTTCTTGCTATTATTATGCATTTGTCGGACAGTGATACGCTGCACTGCACATATTTATCTGCCTACATCCTACATCCATAACATAACACACAGCATCAGTATAATCATCCATTGTTGCAGATGTAAAGCATACTTTTGAGACTTTTGTAAGAAAGTGAAGAGATGCAGCATGATATGATGTTTCTTATGAACAAGTGAAGGTGAGCAGACAAAGCGCATCTTTTTTTAGGTATGCAAGACAAGATGATTTCTCCATCACATCGTCATCATCACCACCAACACATCTCCTTATTTCAATACCAAACATTTTTGGTCAGTTGGTCGTTTACTTATTTCTTGTTCGTTATACATTTTTGGTTCATCCCTTTTTCTTATATATATTTTTTCAAATATGTGTATTTCATGAATACATTGTAGATATTTATATTTTATTCATGTATGTATATTTATACATCCTGTTATAATCACAATCAAATAAGAAAAAAGGAGGATAAATCTGAAGACTAAAGGAATGTACATATGCTCATGTGTTATATACTTTTAATGAAATGTCTCTGCAAACAGTGCAGTGTGTGATGTACGCCTTAAACGATCAAACAAAATGATTGCATTACAATAATGCAATGGATGGATCGGTTTTCGTTGTAAAAAAAGTAGATTCCTTGTTTTGTTCAGGTAAATAAAAAAAGAAAGGCATGGTCTAGTCTGGTCATCTTATCTTCGTCAGCTTGAGCAGTTGCTTCAGGCGATTATTCCATTTTTACTTTTTACGCATTCCCCACATCCCTACATCACACCGCCAGAATTTCTATTCAAAGACACATTACATTGCATATACATATCTCTCTGGTCATCTTCTTCACATCCATTGCATTATACAATGCAATGCGTACTGGACTGTTGCATCCGTTCCGTCTGGAGTCTGGATAGCTTCAGGCGAAAAATAAAAATATAAAAACGTTTGTTTGGAAGCAGTGACTTTATTTTCAATGTCTCATTCTCCAGAGATGTATACATTATACATTCTTGAATGCAAAGTCAAAGTCAAGATATTTGAAGGTATTAAAAGAAATTTGAGAGAATGAGCCTTGTGGTGGTGACTATAAAAACAGCACAACGTCATGAATAAGTAAGTTGAATCGTGACGAAGAGAAAGAATGACGAATGAAATGCTCGTCGATTTTTTCACCAGTTTTTTTTCTCATTCTCTCTTAGTCATTCCAAGTGCCCACCAATTTATTTAACTTTACACAATTGTATGGTTGCATTTACACAATGACGACGAAAAAATGAAGACAATTTTTTTTGCTTCCTCGGCCAACAATCATATTATCAAGTGGATGTAGCCCTTTCATGGGAATTCGATATAATCCTGGCTGACTTGACTTGACGGATTCATCCACTTGTTTTTTTTTAGTTGTCTGTCTGTTGTAAGCTGACCGACTCTCTCAAATATCCAGCAAGACTGTTTGTGGCTGTGGCTTTTTTTTACACGTGGCATTTTTTTACGGATGCTTGGTTTTTTCTTTTTACACAACAAAGTCGCCACACCGCCAGCCTGAAACTAAAGCTACTTTTATTATTCCGCTGATGATTATGATGATGATACGATACAACTATTCCGGACGGATACATTTAATGTGTTTACTATAAACAGTAATGGTTAAATAAAATGTTGAAAAGTTCTTGCTAAACATAGTAGTAAATTATGATTGCGTCATCATTAGAGCTACAAAATTTTATTGTTTGTACGACTTGCAGTCGAAAGAAAGTGAAAAGGGAAAAATGGTAATCGTAATGCTAAAAAAACACAACCAAACCACAACTTGCAATACAATACCGCATCAGTGACCACATAAAAGTATCATCATTCATTATCATCATCAACCAGAAAAATTAGATACTCCAGTTGAGCTAAAAGATTTTACGAATTGATAATAATAACAAGAAAATGCTGTTGATGATGATGATAATGATGCGAAAGAAAAAAAGGAATACTACTGGCGCTACAAAGGATTCTTTTTCTTTGGATATAACTTTTTTTTCTCTTTTCATTTTCTTTCTTTCTTTCAATCCTTTTTTATTTCCTTTTGTACTTATTTTCTGTTGAGTAAAATGCTGATTTGCACAGCTGCGTAATAATAATCAAATAACAACAATTGCTACAATATACGCACACTTACTCGACTACCTTTTCTTTAAAGAGAGAAGATATGTTTTTAAATCTACTATTTAATTTTTTCGTACAACTCATTCTTCACCATTAGGCTGACTGCGTATCAAATCGAAAGAATATAAAGGAAAGAGAGAAGAGAGAGGCAAAATATTATTTTTTATACCTATTTTTCTCTTCTTTTGTAAATTGACTGCTTTGAATTGCAAAGAAGTTGTAAGGAACTGGTGCAGTTAATGCGATTTAATGTTGCAGTTGCAGCGTCAATTTAAAAAAAATCAAATTACCTTATATCGTATCGTATAGTCATTAGTTTACTTTGATGATGTTCTTTGATCCTTTCTTTAATGGACAAGTCTTTTATGAAGATTCACCTAAGATGTTTTAAAAGACACCATTAAAAAGAGTTACATTACATATTAAAGAGTTTAGAGAGAGGAATTTTATTCACGTTTTCTTTTTATTATTATTTCATTTCACAGAGCTCACTTTTAAAAAGTCAAGTGGTATTTTGGTATGTTAGTGTGATGTGGAGGATGATGATAATGATGGTATGATAGTGATTATAATATTTGCATTGCTCATTTTAATTTTTTTATCCCCTGTGGGCCTTTGGTTCAATCAGTCAGTAAGTCAACAGCTTGAAAAACTTTCAATAAGGAATGTACGCATATCAATTTTTTTATTATCATTCATTATTCACATATATTTGCTAGAAGAAAATTGCATATTATTTTCATCTTTCAATTTCCAATTGCAAAAACCACCCTTTTTGGTTGTATGTTATGTCGTGAGACTAGAAGACGTTTGTTTTCGACAACCAAGCACGACGTCTTGTTGACTTGTCTTCTTGTCTACTGAGGAAGTTGGTGATGTGACGATGACGGTGATGCTGCTGTTGACGGGGCTTTTTTAAAAATTTATTGTTTTGCAAAGGTGATAAAATCCACACACACTTCTTCTCTCACATTTATAGACGCACGCACTTTTAGACGGTGACGATGGTGGTGGTGCGGTAGCTCAATAAAGCGTAAATACTGGTAGCACGTTTGCTTCAACTATTATTTTATTACCACTATTCTTTCTGTCTATAATTCAAATATATATATACAATTCTTTTTTACACTCTCCTCACAGTCAAGTCATCCTTCATCAGTTTAGAAATGAGTCATTTAAGCTATTTTCTCTTTTTTTGGGTGATGTGATGCGCTGTGCAACGCTAATGGATTTAAAGCTACTATTTCCATTGTTTTTCACATCACATCACTAGCGCTGTTTTTTTGCAGCAGCATGACATGTAAATGCATCAGTGCACTAACCATAAACAGCGGAACTATTAAGCCTTTGATGGTGATGGAAAATAATAATAAAAATTCCTCCGATGATGATGATCATGATAAAACTCTCCGATTCTATGGTATGGCATAACATCATCAAATCATCATCTCATCTCCCATCAAATCGCTCTATTACGTACAAGTAGTTTTCCATGTGGTATGTTGGTAGGAGAGGTAAGGTAGCATTTTTATCAGTTTGGACAAATGGAAAAATAACTCTTTTTTATATAATCCAACTTTATATAGTAATCATATTTTTCTACGTAATATCATCAATAACATATGAATTTAATAGTGTACCTTACTACAAAAAAAACTGCATGATCAAATCATCATCAGGTTATATACCTTTGGCATTAAAGCAGGAATCACAATAACTTTTGCTTTTCATCTCACAATCCATAACTGCTCAGTGCTCACTGCACTGCACTGCTTAAAACTACAAAAGAAGTCATACAAGTTGCTTGTCTTTTCAACTCCAACGACTATGACGAGACGAGCAAAGGTGCAATGCAGGAGGGGTAGTGAAAATGCAACTGGTGGATTATGCTGATATAGTACATTGTACTGCTTTTCAGCTGCTTCTGATCCTGTACCTGTGCAACTTTTTGAAATAAAAACAAAAAAATTAAATTCAGTGAGGGATTCAAACAGGAGGATGTAGAAAGGAAGCTGGGTTGTTGTAGAAGAACAACAATGTATGCAGCGGTGGTGGCAGCAGTTACAAAACCTATTTCCTGTCTACCACTTTTTTAACGAAGGCTTCAAGTGTAATGCTGGCAGTGTGGAGGAGAGTGACTGAGAATAAATATTTTCTGAACAAAAAAAATAAAATCATTTTTTCTTGTCTAGTTTCGTGTGTTGTGCTGTGAATAAATGAATGTGTTTTTTAAAATGCATGTTATGTAGTTGTATGCTTGGGTAAGGTTGATAATAATAATAAGGTTGGTTGGTTGGTCGGGGCTGCTGGGTTGTGTGGATGCATGGATAAATTTTGAACATGGATGTCTGTTGTTGAGGCAGGAGGAATTTTCATATAAACCGGAATGAATCATCATTACAAGAAGCATACTTAATGTGACTTTTAACTATGAAGGATATTATATACAAAGCAAATTATGTATTAAAACTTTTACATTTTTTTTGCTGCTGTAAAACCACACTGATGATGATCAGCTTAACTGATAGTGTCTCATCATGAAACATTAGTTGAGAGGGTTGTGGTGGTGGTGGTGTGGGGGATGATCATTGCATCGGGCAGCATGTCCCAGTCTCATGCAACTTTTAAAAAATGAAATGCAAGTTGAGACAGTCAAGTTTAAAAATGGGGGCTTGTAGTAAAGCTTTACATGGGAAAAATCATTTTTTTCCACTGAAAGTTGTACCATTTCCTTTAAAAAAATTACAATATAAAAAATGCTTGTAAGTTTACCACGAAAAATAAAAGTATTTTCGTAATAATTGTAGACTAAGGTAGGTATTTTCCACGTTTAGGTAAATTGTTTGTTAAACACACAAAAGTTTGCAATTTTGAGACAAAATGACTATAAAAATTGCCTTTTATAGCGAAACGAGTTGATGACGATGATGATAGCTTAGATTTTTTGTCTTTTGTGCTAGTTTAACTCTGGTGGTTTAGGTTGTTATAAAGGAAAAGGTCGGATTTAGGAGATAAAATGTGATTTAAATATACTTTGAGTTGACGACTTGACTTGACGTGATGTTTTGTGGGTGTTCGTTCAGATCAGAAGAGCTAACAATGTATTCATGTTAAAATAAAAATATGCATGTACAATTTTTTATAAACAGATAGATTATAAGTGGATGTGTGCTAGTTTTCACACAAGAGTGAATATTTCAGGCATCAGAGAAACATCAACTGTCAGTCAAATTATAAAGTTTGCCAACACAGACCTAACCCAAGAAATAGAACTGCTCAAGAAATAAAAACTGCAAAAACCTATAAAATTATGTTTTAAAGATGGTTTTGTTTCAGTTTATTTAATTTTGCAGAAATTATTAAAGCTTTATTTGAATAATAAAATTATTTTTAAATCATAAAAAACAGAAGTATAATCATATTTACGTGTATGCGTACAAAGTTATAATGAATATTCGATGGAAAAGGGGGAGGAAGAAGGATCAAGGTGAATTGCACCCAAGTCATTACTTATATCCTCTTTATAACGAACTTCTTGTCTGTTCTGTGAGAGCCTATTTACTTGACAAAGCTTATTTTTTATAAGTGTCTGGTTCTCAAGTTAAATATAAAGTTATTACAGGAAATTGCCTTTATTTTTTTACAAAATTTAAAAAATTCTACGAAAATAAAAATAAATGTAATTTCGCTGTGGCATTGCTGCTTCTGACTTTGTGTTCCTTTTTTCCTTGTCTCTCACAATTTTTTTATTGTTACATATTAAGTCGTTATGAAAAAAGCTAAGCTCCAATTCTGAAGTCATTTTTGTGTAAAACGAGTATAATGAGATTATTATGTATGTTGGTTAGGTTATATAAGTAGTTAGTCATCTGCGTGCTGCATGAATATTAGCGCATGTTTTATTTATATAAAAAAGCATCAAAGATTGTTTGTGTGTATTACTCACTGAATTAAATTATAAACCTATTATGCTACATTTTACCCTACAAACAAAACCAAGTTAATTTGTGAATTTTTTTCATGAGCAATTAGAGACATAACTCATAAAAATGTATTTAAGCATGCAAAGTATATAAAGCGAGATGTATTGCTGCTAATCAGAGCACATTCATTCATTACAAACTTTTATATAATAAAAATTATCATCATTAAAATTGATTTTATTTTGTAGCCGCACTATTTTTTCTTGTTTCATGTTATTGATGCTACGCTAAGTAAATTGAGTCAGGTATCTCACACTCTTTAATGTAATTCATTCATAAAGTGAATCACGCACGCACAGGGTCACTCTAATTCACTTTGAAAAATATTTTCTTAGCATCACACGTCTTTTAAACAGTCCATGTCACTTAAGGTGTGTTTTATGCTCACGTTATTTCGTGAAATAGAAACAGCAGCAATGAACTACCAATGTACATAATACATATATTATATTATGTAGGTACCCAAGAATCTAAATTTGGAACTAAACAGTGTACAAGCAGTATAGCATATAAATCATGTTTTATCCACTACCTTCCTCCTTTGTATTCAAACGTATAATACACCTGTCACAATATAATTGTTCAAGTTAAACCTTTTTTTCAAACGTAACGTATATACCATACCTAACATCAGAACAAAAAAATCGTATCAATAAAAATGCCTAAGTGAATAATGCAAACCACGTGACAGTTGATCGAGCAGAAATAATAAAGCAAAATGAAACAAGAATACAGCAATTTACTTGAATTTTGCACCTATTTTACACAAAAATACCAGGTTGCGGCCCTTGACCCTAAAAACGTGTGAGATGTACTTGAATATGTAAAGTGTATCAGTGGAATAGTAAAGTATATTATAAGTGACAATGGAACAATATACAGTGCATAATACTTGCTTATAAACTTACACCCAACTTGATCGTAAGTTAATCATAATAATAGACCTAGAAGTGAAAACTACACACGTTTTTGTTCACACTTTTTGTTCGAAAAATTTACAC
>JAQIWN010003988.1:0-11986 GCA_034699025.1 Entomobrya cf. arborea Gr-Col-00668
TTTCATAGCATGCATGCTTTATAATTGAAGTGGCATTCTTTTACGTGCAATTCAGCTTGATTGTATTTTTAATAAACATTACCAGAACCTGTATATTTACTTCACAACATGCATCGTATCGTATCATAAAAGAAGGTGTAGAACACGTGAATTCGTTCATATACGATAGCCTTGAAAAGGTTGCCAGCTAAGCCAAGTTCCTAAACAATAAAGAGTTGTGTTTGCAAAACACTGTAAATTCATAGTAGTAATCAACGCAATCATTCCTCGGATTTCTTATAAATGTTTTACAACGCAATATTTAAGGTGGATAGAGTATCACAAGATTATAAAGCTTAAAATGTTGTGCAATTGATTGACAAGAGATACAGATAATCCTTTTAAAAAATTCCCGATTCCAGTAAGAATTTCCACGCATGCTACCCTTTTCATGACCATAACAACTTATTATTCATCCAGCATTACAGGTTTTTTCTCAATTGCACACCATTGTAATATACATTTCAATACTAGTTGTTATGATATTATGTATTTTAATAATTGCCCTAAAGTTTGAATTCGAACTCATCATTCATTATTGTACCCCAACCTTGCCTAGTTGCAAACAAATGCGTTGTTGTTATACATTTGTAAATTATTACACTTACAAGAAGAAAAAAAACAACAAAAAGCGATGAAGAGCGAGTAGTCTTTATACCTTCTGCGTCATAATTCAATCGTCACCTATTTTGCACGCTAACATGTGATGTGATACCAGAGATATTCTCTCTTATATGCAAATTACTGAATGAAATTATACGAAGAAAACATTGACGGAATATATAGAGCAACATGATCACAATCACTAAATCAAAATAGCAGAGATCATGCATGCATGCATGAGAGAAGCGACTCAAAGATAACGATACAGCATCCATTACATGCAATTAATACGAAAAACAATGCCAAACATCATGCTCGAAATAATATCGCATATCTTGTAGCAGAATATCACACACTATTTTATTGCTAGTACTCTCTTGTCGCAATGAATATGATAATGTGAACTTCATCTGTTTTGTTCAATAACAAAAATATATATTGTAAGTTCCTTCACACACATTTCATAGACAACAGACAATTTTGTATAGCAAAATACTTTAAAATCATTATAGGGGCAACCCAGACAAGGAAACGAATTTTTGCACTTCTCATAATGCTTTCAGCAATAAAAAGCGTCGTAGTCAGAATTTTTTGGCCGTACCAAAACCAAAACCTCTACTCAATATAAACTTTTATACGATTCATAAATACATACTTCATGTTCTTATCTACACATCTGGTTTGATTTTCTGCCGCTGCTATGTGTTGTTGACCGTGTGTGGTGTGGATTTAAGTTACAATAGAACCAAAGCCGAGTTAGTAATCACGGCTAAATATGTTGAGGCATTATATTATGATTATTGGTAAATATAGTATATATACTATATTATAATATTGCTATACTATAATCAGTAACATTCGGAAAAAATATAGACCGACTACAGACGTAAATAAATTTATAAACAACTTTATAGCGACATGTAGTAGTGTTATAGAGCAGAGCAACTGTACACTTTACTTCATTCACTTCCCGATGTTTTTTTATGCCGACAATGGAACGAATGAAATGAAGGTTGCGGAATACCATGCCATGTTTTTTGGGTCCATACAAATACAACCGAGGTTTGTATAGTTTTGCTTTTTGTAGCCGTGTCGTGTCGCCGTTTTCATGATGATAGCATGTAAAACCTGCAAAACTTTACTATAGTCAATAGTACTAAAAAGGCGATACAAAATGCAAATACTATATGAACGAACGATGTACGATGATACGATGACGATACAAATCACTTACGATGATGATGACATGCTTCTTTGCATTTGCTTCTTCGGTCGTCGGTATAAACGTATTTAAAAAAGAATACCATTTCACGTTTATCCATCCAACGCAACGTCTATGAATCAAATGTCTGCTCTGATGGTCTAGTTTGTTTTCTTACTATTGCTGCCACATTACTTACTACTTACATTTACAAAAAAAATATGTGCATGCAACAAACAAAACAGCTAAAATCACACACTACCACCATAAACTTTTATTATGGTAGAACTACAACTACATACACAAAATAGAATGACTACGTACTTTACTTTTTTGGTCTTGCATGTCGTGTCATTGAATTGCACTTATACTTATGATGCATGATGGTAGTACTGGTCTGATAGTGATTTTAGTCGCAGTCGTCCGTCGTCGTCGTCTCATTTTTATATATGTAATGTTAAATGTACATTATACACTTAACCTTTGACCCGACCCAATCAACAACGCCAAACGGATCAACAGAATTAACTTTATTTCCATTCAATCTTTCACTATCCAACATAATCATAATCATCCTCATCTTGTAGCCATTTTTCATGTTGTCCATCTAATTTTTTTTTGCGTATGATAATTTCGACATGATATTATGGTCTAGAATGTGAATGGGGCTAAATGAAAGCAGAAAACATGACATGACGTATTTTTTTCCCCAAGCGTGAATTAACTTGATGATGATGCAATTACAAACCAAGTTTTGGAGAGTAAGGAAACGATAATCACTTTTCCTAAAAATAAAAGACTATAAGTAATACATACTTTCTGCCTTATTTCTTAAAAAGTAAAAATGTATGTAGGACTCGACTACTGCAAATAAGCAAATGTTTGAATATGACCAATAAAGTATAATATATGATAGTTTCAAAGAGAAAAATCGCCATATATCTTCCGTACATTGTATTCTCTCACTCTATCCGTTGTTTTGTTTCTCCGCACACTCTAGACTTAAAGGTCTAAACCAAAAAATCATATAGCCAATATTCAACACAGAATATTATGATCGTTCTCCGTAAGTCCTTAAAAATTAAAGAAATAAGGATAGTATTCTCTCTTAAATTCTCAAATGTATGTATGAATGCATATTATGTAGTGCATCAATAGGTATAAAAAAATAACCACACGACTTCTACGAAGAAGAGCACTTTTTTTCTCTCTAGCAATAATATATACGACCGATACCGTACTTCTTTTCATTTCAGTGTTCTTACATGATGTTCTGTACATTTTTTGTGTACAATACTTACACATATGTGTAAACTCTTTCCATTGCACTTGGTTTGGTAGTGGTGGTGGTATGCGGAAAAAAATGATACGTACGGGACAGGTGAGGGATATATCGGGAACGATCTATGTAAAAAAAGAGAAATAATATTACTTGTGTAGAGAATTTGTTTTAAGGCCCTTTTTAACGTTAACACGTACATACTACTTCTAATTGTAAAAAATATTTTAATTGTATTTAATTATAAATACAAATACATCACACACTACATTACACACTGCGTATTATTATTTTTTCTTTACACATAAAAATATTATATATATTTGTTAATAAGTTTTAGTGTGTTGTCTTTGTGTACTATACATACAATTTATCGTCATCGTCACGTTAAAAAAGAAAAAGAATTTGTTTTCCCTGTTTAGTCGGAGTGCATAACGTACATCACATAACCTTTATATTAAGTATATTAAATTAAATTATGATCATCGCATTTTTTATCCACACATCATCAACTTATAGCCTTTTGCCATGTAATAAAAAACTGAAAACCTTGACTGTTATTGTAGATGACAATTTTTAACTAATTTTTAAACCTAACTTTGTCAAATGATATATATTATTTAACTGCCATTGAACAAGAGAGACAAGTAGTGAGTGAAATTTTTTGTCCGATGATGGCCATTTGTTTAAGTAGGTAAAAAATACTAATTCCTGCTTTAAATAATAAATATATGATGACTGCTATCGGTAAATAGTAGTAATTTTCTGATATACACTATTTTGTGTTAAAGACTAAATTAAATTATAAATTAAAAGGAACTGAACAAGTTTCCTTGTAACAAAAAGTGTGTATTGTATGAAACATCACGTTACATCCTACACCTAAAAAATACTGTGATTTAACGTTGTGCTGTTTGTGAGAAAAACTACAAACAAACATTGGCCACATGAATCATCAACTACCTACTCATTATGATGAATGTTAAAATTATCAGAATGAACAATTGAATATTACTGTATCAATAATTTAAAAACATTTAAATAATCAACAAAGGAAATAAGACATACAACATTACGTTTTTGGGTAGCCAAGCCCCTCCGTTCGGCGTTCCGTCAAAACTGTTTTAAGTTTTTAAAAAACCAGGCATAATACAATACATACATAGTATACAATCTTAAATCCTTTGTTTAAACTTGAACCAATTTTTTTGTTTTGTTTATAATTTGTATCATGACATTATTTACCCCTTTACCTTTGTATTCCAGTGATTTCATTGGAACGTTGTTCAGTGAAAGTGAATTTCAGTGTTTGAGGTGAAAACTGTTAAAATAACCTTTAAAAAGTGTTATTTTGTTTTTCACATTTTGAACACTCTCATATACGTGGTCAGAATGAGTCACGTATAGATTATAAATTTGTTAGCTTGGTTAACGTGTAAATATAACATTTTAAAATTGGGAAAGTCACTTGTAACTTTCCATAAAATAATATTAAATGGTACTCTCTGCTCCTGCTACTGGATTGGGTGAAAGTTAACTAAGGCAATGCATGAAATCCCTTGCGTTGTCCTCAATCAAGACTAAATGTTAAACTCCGAGAAATGAATTTCCTTCAAAGTCCCTTTGTTTCCATTCCGGGAACAAGAGTTTGGTGTAAAAACGGAATTATTCCATTTCATCACTCTCATTACCACAAACACCAAATTTTCCAGCCTAATCTTTTTCGGTACTTAATTTAATTCCTTTTTTTATTAGATACTTTTGTATTTTTGTCTCAATTCGACCCTAAATTAACATTACTAATTTGCGTGGTCATTTTATTCTCTTGTTTTTGCAGAAGTGAAGTAGCTTCTAACAAGTTAGCTTCACCGTCATCATCATCATCATTCAAGGAATCTATACATCAGTAAATTAACATCAAACACCAAAATTCCAACAGTCATCACAATTTGGGGTGGGTGTCAAATCCTCAACCGGGATTAATTACCTTAATCATATCAATCAATCTAAAAAGAGGAAATCACATTTTTAAAAAATCAACTTTCTCCACAATTTACGCTTTTGTGTCAACTTTCAACGTCAACTCAAATGCAGCACAAAAATAACCGGGAATGCAGGCAAGGAAGAAACTTTTTTATACATTGTTAAAGCACAAGACAACCTCTTCTGAAGAAAAATACCAAATACCAACTTTATAAAACTTCACGTATGACTCCACAATTACGATCGCAGAAGTTGCCAATGCTTCTCAACTTAGAAGACTGACATAAAAAAAGAACTGACTGAGAATTTTGTTAAATATATAAAGTTGGATTAAGAAAGGTGGGGGATACGCGAAAAGTAAATATTAACAAAAGTACGTTACGTTGTTGCTATTTAAGGCGGAAGTAGTAGATAATCTCGCATCGCATAGATTTAAAATAGGCTGCTGCAGATGCGCTGTTCAGTCAGATACTGAAGTCCAGCAATAGGTGATGATGTGCAGTGGGTATTAAGAACGTCTAATTATTTAATTTTAGTTAAATAAATAGAGAATTTGTTGTTCAGGCGGTAACGCGAGCGCGACGCGTTAAAACTAAAAGTTCGTAAAAATCTGTAGCCATAGCTTCCCTGTCAGTTTGTCAAGTCAAGCGCAAGACCAGTTGAAAATCATAGCGAGGGACACAGAGAGATAGCGACAATGGCTGAAAATCTGAATAGCTTTGGTGGAGTCGTTGGAACTGTAGCAGTGACAGCTGTGAATCCTATGCCACCGCCGACTGGAACGTTTGTGCACGCACAAGATGCAGGGATGTTAGGACAAGTGAAAATGACACCTGTATCAAATGTTGTGTTTCAAAATAGTAGTAATGTAATGGTCGGAGGTGGTGGTGGTGAAACACCGTTTTATACATCCAACACGACGGACTCATCCATGTGTGATTCTGCTGGACTTACCCCACAAGTTGACACAATATCAGTTACAACGGCACAGTCACAGTCCTCTGGTGTTGTCAATGTTGATGGCATGATGAATACCGGGGCACCTGCTGCTGCAACACTTCCGGTTACCAGTAACGTTAAGAAAACCTCTTTTCAAATTACAAGTGTAACAGTAGATTCATCTGCAAGCAATGATGGCGGAGATGATTCTGCGGATGATTTAGATGAATCCCACACTGAGGACAGTTCTGACGTTGCAACGGGTAATGCCGTCACAAATGTCATAATTCATGGCTTGATACAAATTTTTTGAAGTCAATTGTTGGAAGAGGAATTTGGAATATCTATTTGAAAAAAAAGTATTGCACAGGCTTTCTGCGCGCTTGAATAGTTTAGAAAAGCATCCTAGGGCTAGTATGAAAAATGAAGAAAAATAAATGACAGAAGAATATCTTAACAAATCAGTTATTGGAAGAGGAAAACATAAAAATAACCCCACGATTCCGTTTTGAACTCAGCAAATTTTAATGCTGTCACTTGCACTAAATGTTGAATTTTAAAAATTAAATTAAGCGTGAAAGAAATTTCAAAAAGCTATTGTAAGCCGTGCAATATAAAGAAGATTGGGAAGTAATGTGTATTTTTTTTGAAAATAATGTTTCCAGACGTTTCTCGCCATACCAGTGAATCTCGTGTTGGTGGAGGATCACATGCAACGAATGATGACAACTTTACACGTAATGACATATTTTACAATCCGGCCCCACCTAGCTCAATGAACATAGCACCAGTCATACCAACATCTTCCCAATACGGACTTGCCATAGTACCAGAAGGACTAAACCCTGTAACTGAAGCACCACCACCAGCGCCCGCAATAATGAATGACCCAGCTGGAGATAAAGCTGACCCCGACAAGGATATTGTACATAACCGGTACATATATTTACAAACATTTCAAAGTTTAAAGATGTCTCTAGTTGTATTGTGTTTTGGAAGAATTTCTTTTAAATACATTTTTTTTATTCTTGTAGGTTTAAAGTGGTTAAAATAGTCAGTACAGAACCATTTAAAAAGGGTAGGTGGATGTGTATGGACTATTTCGACCACACGACGACGAGTACAGGGACAACGTCAAGTACGGCTAAAGACAACTCTGCATCTCAGACTGCGCAACAACAAGGCATCCAACAGTCACAGCAACATAGTAATATTCCGCAGCCTATTCAATCTAATGCTGAAAAGGTGCCGCTAAATGTTGTTAATGTTCAAGGGTCCAACGTTCCAATGACATCGTCCCCTCCTCAACAACCCAGCAATATCCATCCAGATTCACAACAGCAGACCGCAATGATGCAACAAAGTCAACCCTCCCAGCATGTAATGCAGACGCAGATGCAAAATAACATGCACGATCAAGAAGGCTCTATAAATTCTAGTGGTTTATCAAATGGGAATGGAACACATTATCATGTTAACCATGCACACAATGTGCAAGGAGTGAATATGAATCATGTGGCGCCAGCTTCTAATATAATTAATAGTAACGTTAATGACACTTCCGCTTTCAATACATCGATACAGAATCATAACCCAGTGATCCCAACATCCGGTTCTACGTATCAAAACTCAATGGGTCAACAGCAGCAGCAGTATTACAACTATCCGGGCGACATGACCGGTATGGGTTTTGAAAGTGATTGTAGCGTAATATAAATGTTTTGTGTTTGATGTTTCAGTTAGTAAAATATGGATTGTATTTTTATCACTATAGGAATTCCTCCTTCCATTTCAACGCAGCAGCAGCAAAATATTGCTCCTCAGCAACAATCTATGACAAGTCAGCAACCAACAAGACCAATGACGGGTCAGGTTCCTCTGGCACAGAATCAGACTCAGCCTCAGACAATGGGCCAGATTGGCCCGCAGTCAAGTATTTCTCAAAATACGTCGGTACCTCTTCTAACTCAGACCATGTCTGCGTCTCAAATGCACCAAGCTCCGGTTCAAGTGACACAGCCTTCGCATTTGCCAGCGCAAAGTCTACCACATGGAGCTCATGCTCAGATGACGGGTTCAGGGTCAATTAATTCGCAGACAGGAGGAACTTCAGCTCCACAACAACAGCAGCAGCAACAACAACAACAGCAGCATGCTGGTCAAAGCTTAGGACATAACATGTTGCAGCAAAGCAAACCTGCATTTATGAATCCCCCTCAACATCAGCAATCTCAAGCACCTGCGCCCACTCAGTTCCAACAACAACCGAATTCGCAGCAGCAACAACAACAGCAGCAGCAAATGATGTCTGCTGGTTCTGAACAAGCAGTAATGGGAAGCCAACAGAATTACAATCCCCAGGCTGGTCAAGTGTCCCAAACATCTAATCAGCAACAACAGCCTCAGAACTACCAAACAGGAGTAATGATGCAGGGTATCCCTGGCATTCAACAGCAAGTACATGTATCCCAAATGAATACCTCGGGAGTTAATCAGCATTCTGTACAGATGCAGCAAAATCAACCAAGTACTCAAAGTAATAAATAAATCACAAGTTTTTGTAGTGTTTAGAGTAGTTGAAAATTCCTTTTGAACATGTATTTTTTATTTGGAAATTTTAGACCAGGGAATGTACGCAAGCCAAGGGCAAATGATGGGACATTCAATGCCATTAAGTGGACAGTCGATGAACATTCAACAGAATACGCAACCGTTGATGCAACAACAGAATGTCATTCAGAACCAAAGTATGATGCAGCAACAGCCTCAGATGGTGGGACAACAGCATCACCAGCAAATGATGGGCATGACACCTCAACAACAACCTATGGTGTCGCAAAATCAAGCAAATGCGCCACAACAACCAATAATGTCACAGCCGCAAATGATGTCTCAAATGATGCAAGTAAGTAGTAGCGAAGACATAAAATATTGTCAAAGATTGGCTCTGATTCCTTTGCCAATGCTGCGTTTCCACTCGCACTTGAAACTTTATTGGGAAGCTCGCCAAAATTTACGATTCCTTCGTGGCATAAGCAAAATATTCACTTTCTAAAATTAAGCCAATATTATTTCGCTTCCCTGCTTTACTTTTGAACATGTGATGATATTTAAATTTTGTTAATGCAGAACACGCAAATGAGTGGAATGGTAACTCAGACACCTCTAGTATCCCAACCTGGTGTCATGTCTCAGCAGCAAGGTATCATGCCATCGCAAACTAATATGCCGCAACCCAATATGATTCAACAGATGCCTCAGCAGTCCAGTTATCCATCGCAGACTCAGCCCCAGACAATCAACAACCAGCCACCAATGGTATGAATGTTTTCAAATCGCGAAATATGTTTTCTAATCCACCATTATACTCACAGAATTTTCTTAATTTAGCAACAACCAATAATTCAGCAATATCCGCAGGCGCAACCTAATCCTATAGCACAGCAGCAACAGATGATGCCACCTCAGAATCAGTCGAACATAATGGCACCACAAATGGTATTTCATTACATACTTTTAATGCACTAATCACTTTTAAATCGACTATATAATGCTGCTGGAGACTTCCGACATTGAGTTCGTAAAGTGTAATTCAAAGACCAAATGGGAATATTTTGCGGTTTATATCTTCTGATTATAGTGATTATACATATTTGACCTTGAATTCGAATTAAATCAGTGTTTTCAATAATAATAACCTGAGTAAAAATAAGTGCCAAATTCATAACTTATATATTTGACTCTGCTTCAGTGTGGCGAATATTTTTTTATCAAAACTATTCTCAGTATGCAGAATTGGATAGTGGAAAATTAGAAAATTAACTCTTGTTTTCAGACACAACCTTTAACCCAAGGGCAGCAGCAGATTCCTCTACAACAGCAACAACCCAATCAGCAAAGTCAGCAACAGTCTACACCACCTCAACAACAACCTACTCAGATGAATATGCCTTCACAGCAAAACGTATTCCAGAACACCCCTCCGCAAATGCAAGTATCACAGTCAAGTATGGTTCCAAACATGTCAAATATGCAACCGGTTCACAACATTATGCCACCCTCGTCTCAAAGTATACCACAGGTTAGCCTCATGCCAATTCAAAATAAAATGCGTTTTATTTGTTTATTTATTGACTGTAAATTTTTAAATTGTTGACTATATTAGCTACCTACATCTACTGGAATGTCATTACAGTCGAGCGATTCAAATTCCAACGTTAGTATATCAAGCACTGACACATCAAATCAACAACATCAGCAACCCCAATCTGTTGTTCAGCAACAACCAACTCCTGCACCGGTTTCAAATGTAAATCAAGTCCAGTCGAATCCAGCTCCTGTAGAAGTGCATCATACGAGTCAGAGTCAACCCGTGGCACCACAGCAGGTACCTCCAGCCTCCACAACAGCATCCTCAGCTGCATCACCAGCAATTACTAGTCTATCTGCTGCCGCAACCGTCATTATTGACGGCGTCAATTCCCTTGGAGATACCACTGCGAGCGGAAATTCCGGAAACGAGGATGGTGAAAGGTAAGTTGTTCACTCAAATTTGTAGTAAGAATTAAGTATATCTTCTCTTAGGGGGCGCGGACGGTCTCAGATTCCTTTCATAAGCATGTATCGAATGAGCATAGTCATATGATTTCTACTGTGTGTTCGTAAAACTAAATCTAAATCTTCTTAATACTTTTGTAATGAAAGGATTAATGATGCCTTTGTTAATAAGCCTTTTTTAAATCTGGAATCAAACACCTTTTGAGATAAGGATACTGGAACGTTTTGTGTCCATCTCGAATAATACACAAAAATTCAAAAGCTATGTGTATCTAGGTATTCTTATTCAGCACTGCAACTATGAGCTATTGTTCAGTCTAAGGATCATGATTCGAAAATAATTAAGCTACATACTACATCAGTTTTTTTTTCAAATCACAATGTTAGCCATTTTCCTCGGTTAACTAGAAAATGACAAAACCTTTTTACTATTGATTTATCGAGGAATTTAGCAGATCAAAGATTAGCATAAAGGGTACTAATTTTTCTCACATTACAAATTACAATATACCCAATGGCTCTATTATTTGCGTCGCAGTCTTATGGAAATACATATTTATTATTAATTATTTCTACGGCCTGGAAAGCACAGATTGTGTACCGGACAAACCAGTTAAAAATATTTATTGATTAAAAAGTTGTTGGTAAAACAAGTTCAGCTATGTAAAAAAGTACCTTTTTGCTTAAATGCTAGTGTAATTGGAGAGACCTGTTTGGTCACTGATTTGTTTTTTTTTTCTGTAAAATCTTCCATTCGCCCTTTCGAAGTTGAACATGAATTGAAACAGCTAGATGAGACATGGTCTTCACGTTTATCAGTCTCTTGTTCTCGTGATAACTTGTGGTGATGCGTTCATCAATACATTTAGCATCATCAGATCAGCCAGACTGCACGGCTTCTGATGACTTTTATATGCATGTTTTAACAAAATGAACACAGCATAAAAGATTTACTCTATCCTTACATTTTAAATTTTAATTATACACATATCTGTACGTATACAGACATATGTTAGCCCCGAAAGAAAGATTGCAAAACTAATATTTTTAACTGAATTGTAACGAATCAACAAAAGTTAATCTTGTGGCAGATATACCTATGTACATATGCTTACATGACTGGTTGCCTACGTAAAATTGCATTGCAGCTTACGTGCCACATGTACACGTGTAAAAAAATATGTTGTTAATTGGCACCTTTATGTTATAAATACCCACTTTGTTGGCTGAAATTCAACGAAAATCGTAAACTACGGACCACGCTTGGGAATTTAAAAGATCGGAAAAATACAGATAATACCTACATACAGTATTGGTTCTGCCACGCATACGTAATATAACACTTTCTTTGTGGTCTTGTCCTATTGTAATAATGGGGATCACTC
>JAQIWN010003989.1:0-11982 GCA_034699025.1 Entomobrya cf. arborea Gr-Col-00668
GTGACCAACGGTCGTCAAGCAGCAATTATTGAACATTGGAAGTTGAGATGCAAACCACTTACTGTTTTAAATGTATTAACTTAATCGTAGCATGAATGTTAAAGATGACAAGCATTAATACTTTTGGCAGTGTCTTACCTTACCTTACAGATTAGTTTTCATTGCCAATTCAAGGAGCAAACTGCACCGCAATGATAATGACATGATGATATTCATCTTAATAGTGTAGGTATGTGTGTGTAACCTGGTCAATGCAGTTAAGTGAAGAGTGAAGGGGATTTTTTGATCACATTGATCTTTGATGCTGATTGATAAGCTCAAGCTGTGTTGATGTATTTTTCGTCATGTACGCACTTGGTAATATATGATAAAATTTATAATGCATTCATTTAATATTTGCGTAAATGTATAATTTATGTTTGTGATTTTCCTCTCGCTGCAAAAATCTTTCTTTCTGATTTATAAAATTGAGTCGTATACGATTTTTGTAATTTACGTATTTTAGTCATTACTTAATTGGTCATCAGGTGATCACTGTAAAAATCCAATTGAAGGTTATCAGTAAACATAATCTTTATAAACCCTGGTATAAAGAGTCTTGCGGTTAATTATTCTGCTGTTGTACGGTTCTTTCCTTACGATTCGATATTATGGACTATGCTTTCCCCTAGTGATTTGTCATTTGACAAATGTATTGCATTCAATTGCAAATCATACAATTCCAGGTTAAAATCAAATCCGAATCCGACTTTTAAAGTGAAATGAAATAAATATTTCCATAATTGCATGCAAATCAACATCGAGTTTATAACTTACACCGTGTACCATGATTTATTATTGCATTATTGTACAAGTACAATTCAAGAAGTAGGTAAATCTTTAGGCAAGTAACAATTTCAGACACGAATTTTTCATCGTCGAAACCACTACTACTACCAAGCCTAACAACATTCATTTTAGTTTCTATTAGATACGTCCAGATTTGCGACATTAATACTTGTTGGGTCATACATTTAGTAGTTCACTTTGTAATTATCATTTTTTTTTGGCTACTTTCCGTATTATTGTCTGTGTATTTGAAACGAAAATGAAAAATGTAATTTATGGGTCGGTATATTTGAAACAAACTTTCACATAGAATAGTGGCATAAAAACATAGGAATGTGAAAATTTTCATTTAATGAGACATTTAAAATTGTGTACCATAATATGGATATTTCCTTTCTGTATTTATATAGCTATCAAGTACATCAATCAAGTTAGGAAACATATTTTCAGCAGTGATAACAACCTTGTTTGAGGGAAAATTCAAATGAATAGTTTATCTCTCCCCTTTTATTAACGTCCTACCAAAACGAATAAAATAAAATTGAATTTGAGAACGATTCCATTAAAATGTCCTCGGCTTTGTTCCGCTTCGATCAGTGACATTAGATCAAGTACCTCAAGGTTTCCTGTGAAAACATCACAAAGAAATATTTTTTTAAAATCGTATTTGCAAACATTATTGATGAATCGTTTGAAATATTGTGCTCTAAATATCTAATTGTGCAGTAGAATAATTATTCCTTGGAACTCACGGTGTTGACGAGACTCTAGTCTGAATTGATGGAGCACTTCGTCCGGCAACTGGCGGCTTTCCGTGAGCCTTCCTTTTTAGTTTTGAGCTGTAATTGTTTTTCCAAAAGAAGCCTTTGGGTTGGGTCCATAAATATCCTGCCCCACTCATGGTACAATACGCATTGTAATATTTTCCCGGGCTGCTACAATAGGACCACAAGGGACAACGACATCGGAACTTCGTGGAAAACTCCTCTTTGCACATTTCACTGAACCAGCACGTTCTCTACATAAAAAAAAGTTTTAATATGAATAAATGCACAAAATCAATTATATGAAAACCACATTTAAATTTGAAATTATCACTTAATTACCTCTGTCAGGTACTCATTGATAGTATCATCATATCTCTCCCGACTAATCCTCACTGGTTTAGCCACTTTCGTTTTAATCGATTTCGGGGCAGAATTTGCTACTGGATTGGGGACGGCCCAGGCCAATGCAATAATCCATAGCAAAACGGTCGCTGCTACAAGCACCTTGCACAACGGACTCATTTTTTTCAATCTAAAAGAAAAAAAGAATCAACAACTCAGAATTCTTTTAATCCAAAATCGATTTAAAAAAAATACTTTAAACTTTTAAAAATTCATTCCAGCAAATCTAAGAACTTTAATTTCGATGCTCTACGTACACAGCACTTGACTGAACTAAATCGAGTCTAGATGTTTACGTTAGGAAAAGGTGTGTTCCTTTTCTTAAAATGATTATGTATTTACGTAGCCTTCAAATTTATTATTCCAAAATTAAAGGTTGGCCAAGGTAAATAGCTTCTTGTGATGCCATCATCCTCACTAACAAAATAGTTCATACCACCTCAAAATAAGTCATAAAGATATTATTTTTTTTATTTTGTGACAAAAATATATCCGTTTCAGCATCATCACCAGATCAGCAGCACATATTATGAAGATAGTACACACAGTCAGCATGAAGATTAAGCACAATTCTTTTACCACCCGAAAATGTGTTCGATCACTCCGAGCATTCCGATTCCCGAATGTTGCTGGATGCTGGAAAGGAAAGATGAAGAGATGCATCCATACCCATACCTACCAGACCACCAGGATCACCAAAAAGAGAAAGTTATCGTACGGTGATGATTTCACACACCCTACTAGTATAGGAGGATGATGTCACGGGATGCAGTACCAGATATTTCTCTGCTGGATGGAAGGGATATCTGTATACTTCCTGTATACAATTTCCTCTCTTCACATTTCACTCCAAAGAGCATTACAAAAAACATCACAAGTTAGAAAAATGTTTCTTCTCAAGTGCGTCTTTTCCTTACATCTATTTTCTTCTTTCTTAAACTTATAATCATCCCTACTCATATAGCTATGTAATGTATCTACTTTACACTTTCGCTTTTAGTTCTCCTTTGTTCATCGCTTATGTTATTTAGTTATCGGGGAAAATAGATATGCTAAAACAATTTTATTTTGAAACACCCACCCATATAAATACTAATTACCATTTACGTACTTAAAAAAGAGAATATGTTCTACAAGATATATTGTTGAAAACCTAATCAAGTGCCCTGATAGTGTCAATTTGAAATATAAGAAATACATATGCCCTACACAAACTTTCGCTGCTATCACAAAAACAGAGAAAACTACGTGATTCTCATGCATCAAGCCCAATATAAATTTCATCCAGTTAAACATACCACTGTATAATATATTAAGACTTGCATATAACGTGTACATCGAAACCTATAATAAATATAATAAAAATTTGGAAATTCTGAGAACATTTTAAAAAGTGTCACAATTTTTGTGAATCGAATTTGCACTGATTCCTAGTTTTTTCATGCATAGCATCATCAAATTATCATTCTTTAAAACTCTCAAGTATATACTACTGCAAGCATCTGGAGTTCAAAAACGTCAAAATAAGCAATGTACCAGGGATGCTGTCTTCTCTTGTTTAGCTTATACAAAACAGGAAATACAGTAAATCAAAAACTAATCAAATCAAGCATAAAGAATAAGGAAAATATCTACTAATGTTGAAACAGGGGGTTTGCTGCCGCCGTTGCTATTTTTGTTTTACATGTATTAATAGTTTTGTGCCAAATATTGACATTTTTGTTGACGTTGCACGATGCAAAAAAGCTTTTTGTCACGCGTTTATAGTCGTATACTCTATTTTCACTCTCGATTAGACATATCGTAGGTAAGAATCAAAATTTTAATAGTATCATACTTTTAAATTATCTTGCTCAGCCTGTATTTTATATGTTCGTATCCTATTATTATTTTACCCTAAATGCTAGCTGGTTCACGTTTTATGGATGCTTTTTATTGTTTATGAATATATATACATATATCATGAAGAAGAAAATTGTAAATTTTCGAAAGCTCGGAATAAACTATTTTGTCCTACCACTTTAACCCCGTGTATTTCTACTATGAATATATTTTAATTTTAATTTGTATTTAACATACTAAAATGGAAGTTTATTGTTCATTTTTTGCTCCTATCATTTATAAAACTAACTTAAACGATTTACGTATGTAAACTTGTAATGATACATATACAAGAACGTAAATAAAAAATACCCATGTTTTTTCATGACCTTCGAGTTCAGTTAACTTTAAATAGTTATAATACCCACATATTTGATTAAAGTTGAATCAGATGAAGTTCTATGACTAAAGATTGGAATAAAAAACACTTACATATATAGTTCTGAAAATTTCAGATAAATTTATTTTTGTATGTACCAAAACGTGTCAAATTATCTGCGCATTTGCATACAAAGTTCTTTTAATTAAACTTTAACTAATGCAGACAAGTATAATTATAAACCTTGCAAGTTGCTTTTTAGTTAGATAATTTTTATTCATGACCAGTTGTATACAGGTAATAATTTTTATCCAGAGTTGTGTTTAGTTGAACTTGAAGATGGGCTGTGACTGAGGCCACTACTTGGATGGCTAGGACTAGAGGATGGGTGACTAGGACTAGAAGAAGAAGGATGACTCGAACTAGAAGAAGGGCGCTTAGAACTCGAAGAAGAAGGGCGACTAGGACTAGAAGAAGGATGACTAGAACTAGAAGAAGGGCGACTAGGACGAGTTTTAATTTGACGGTTTGGATAAATCGTTCCAAAGGGAGGTGTAAAAAGAAAAGGGTCGGGATAGTTTAAAGTTGTGTCATTCGGAAAGAAAAGGGACAGACAAGCAAAAGTAGTAATGGACTTATGTTGTAAATCAAGTACAATGCAAACTAACGAAATCGTCAGCGTTGAAAATATAACCACACGATTTGTTCCCATTTTGATAAATATGAAGAAACAGAAGTACTAGTAAGTACTACTTTAATAAAGTCAAACTGCAATTCCAACTCCTTTTATTGCTGAACTACTCTTGTATCTAAGTCTTTTGACAAGAACATGTTCCGCATTTTACCCTGAACCAATTAAAAGGAAAATCGTTAATATTGTACAAGTTAAGCACAAAATGCGTGAAATCGTATAACTAATATGGGAAATATATTTTTAAAAAATTTAAAGCAAATTTATATTCTTTGTTACTTCATTTTATTTCACCTGGACAAACAATTGTATTCCCAACTTTAATTCACGATTTATTAAAATAAGCTAAATTATTTAGTCGAGAAGATTTGTGTTGATTTCATACTTATATTAATAACTTATATTAACATCAGACTTGCTGACTTGAAAGTCTTAAGATTATGCTGATGTTTGAATTTTGTATTTCTTTTATTATAGAAACGGAGACGAATAAAGCCAATTATCTCTAATGAAAATATAAAACCAAAATCTTCACAAAATATTAAAATAAGCAGTCAATGTATCGATCACAGAAAATGCACAGATATAACAAGGATGTTTTTACAAATTCATCTCTTTCAGAGTATTTTAACCCCTATACTTACCACAGATAATATAATTACACATAGTACAAAGATTGAAAATCGTGATTACTATCTTATTCCAGTACTAGGGGTTTAACCGTTTTTCCAATGACAACTCTAACTCAATGGGTCAATTTAATTTTCATGAAAGTCTGGCAAACAATTTGAGATCTGTGTCTGACCATGACATTTAAATCATAGAGTAATATTTTAGTTCTTTGGGACAACAGTAAATTATTCACCAGGTTCAGGATCATGTATGGTATTAAATGGGTTATAAGCCCTTGATGAGAATGTAAAAAAATGTCTGCAATGTTTATTAGATTAAGATTTAGTGACAAATGTACAACAAATGACCAACAATACAAACTTTACCTTAGTATATTCGATATTCAATTGAAAACTACATTTTCTTGAATAGTTTTTGATATTGAATTAGATAAAAAAATCATTTTCCCGAATGCGTTCGTGTGTTGGCACTATCGTTTACCGTAATGCTTAAAAACGCAAGCATAAGCATAGATACATCTTATTTATATTCCAAATCGTAGCATTCCACCAGGTCACATTTTTAATTATAACGCGCTTAGTAATAAGGCAAAAACGTAATATTTACTGGTCAATTTTTCGAGTTTTTCATGTTACTGGCCGTGTTCGCGGAGGTGGTTTTGGTCCGTTGGCTGACAGGACAGGATGACGATAAGTAGTTTAATAAGAGTCAACACGGCAGATTCATGTACTGCTGTAAAATTGATACATACATACAAACCTTTGAAGTTTTATCGAAAACTTGATCTAAAAATTTAGAAATTCGAGAAAGAAAACAAAATTATTATGAAAAACAAATTTATTATTTATTGCGGGTAAGTTATGTTGACAAGAAGGTGTTCTTAAAGCATACCTATTAAATTTAGTACACGAGATTGGCTGCTTCACAGGCCAGGGATATTTTTTAAAGAGGAAGTTTCTAGGCTTTATGTATAATAGCCAAATACTTAAAAAAATATGAGCTAACAAGAAAGGATTCTAACCAGAAGATTATTGCATACCTCACATAATCGTAACACTCTACAATTTAAAATGGTGATTCCATCGCTATAATTAATATGCCTTCTCTCGAATTTTCTCGAGTCGAGTTTGTTTTGAGTATGTATTTAAATACGATGATTGTAAGAAGTGCCACGTGTAAAATATGTTTGTAAGTTAATTTTATTTAAGCTTTATTTAGTGGTGAAGTAAATTTTCCATGATGCAAAAACTAGTTTATACAAATGCAAACCTTTTTCTAGTTCATAGATAGTAAAATATAACCAATAAGGCAGTCAGGTAAAGTGTTTTGTAGAAAACAAAATTAATTACTGTACAAACGATATAATACGACGTTTTGAGTTTTAAAATACCAGATTTAATATTTGATTTTTCATTTGACAACTCAACTTATTCCTTGTTTGCACATTGCTTGTGGTTATGGATAATCCTTTTACCAGTTTTATCTAATCATGTTATGGACGTAACCCGGAAAGAAGGAGAACTGACATGCTCATATTTTAAAATATTAATTGGTGGGGGCAGGCATGATAGTTATATGTCAAACAATTTCAATCTAGAAAGTCCATAAATCGACCAGATTTTCGTGCCAAAGTACAATTTGCCATTTGGATAAGTGCAAGCACAAAAAAATTTCTTCGTCGTAACAACTCACTTGTTTTTTGAAAGACGTCAATTCTACTTTTCAATCTGTAAAAATGATTCAAAGACATCTTTCTTATTTCAAAATAATTTGTCGATTTTGCCAATCATTGAAAAGCATTGTAGTCGTTTGGGACAAGCCCAAGAGTGGATTGAGCTTAGCAAAAAATTCAAGCAAGAAAAATTTCTGCTGGAAAATCAACTTTGCTACTTATATTCTATTTACAACCTTGGTAGCTGCACAAAGCGAGTTGTTTCATGAAAACTCTGGAGTTAATTTCACCCAGCGGCTTATTACCAGATTTGGAATAATTTGTCATATTGCTTTTCAGATTTTTATGGTGATTTGTTACCAAAACGCTACTTCAATTGGCGCATACGTAAATGGGTTATTACAATTCGAGCATACATTTTCGGTGCAGCTAAAAAGAGTAAAAGAACATAACAAAAAGAAAGCACTTGAAGTACTAAATCTGGCATTTGCATACGGTTACATTGGCACAATTTCCATACTGCCTGTTGCCTTCGTATACGGTCTGCACTGGTTTAATCCCTGCAGCCCTTCACTGGCTGGATACATGGTTCTGAAAGAATGTGGAAATCGAGGAGAAATGCCAGTTTTCAAGGGAACTGGAGAGCTGTTTCTGAAAATTTTGGTATTTCTGGTAAATCACTGGTTTTGGGCAGTTGGGTCAAGCATTTGCCTATTTCTGTTGAGTGGAATACTGATTCTTTGCTCTTTCGGTTTCCGGGAATACATTCAGCTCTTTCAGTACATTTGCATGACCAGACAAACAAACAGAATTCAACAGGAACTGAAGACAGCGACGATCTACAGAAGCATTCAATATTTGGCAGGCTTGATGAACGAAATTCAGCAATACATTTTGCTCATTGTAGTCGTTGGACTTATATTTGGTCAGTCCAATTCCACAACCTTAATGATCATGCTGTCAACGGGAACAGGGAACTCGATAAATGTATTGATCTTCTTTGTAATAATGATGGAGTGCATTGTGGCAACCATGGTAGTATTTGGGGGAATGTCGATCACATTCTTGGAGTCAAAGAAATGTTTCCAAGAATTACAGCAAAACATGGTGGAGAGTTATATGATGAAGAAAAATGATAGCCAACGGTGGTCTACATTGGAGTTCAATTGGAGAAAACGATTCTATAAGTCATGCAGTTTAATTGTGTTTCGATTTGGATCTTTAAACTTTGTAGATCAAAGGACGCCATTGAACTGTGTGGACTTTGCGAATGGAATGACTGCGCAATTGTTGCTGCTTGGAAGGAACTGAACTCATACACAGATTTGGGAAGCATTAGTTTCTGATAATATGATTAATTTTAACGATAAGCGATCGTTAAAGAAAGTTGAATGGTAAATTGTGAGTAAATAATTAGGAATACAATTATTTTATGCATTCACATGCAACTCAAATTATTTGAAATAAGCGGCATTAAAGAGTACTTGTATGTAGGTAAGCATTGTAATGTAATTAAATTTAAAATACTTTTAATCGTTGCCTTAGTGAGCTATGAAGATCAATTTGTATGAATAAATCTATGCATGAATAAAAATTTAGTTCTTTTTGTCCATAAAAAGTGGCTTAGTCAGTAAGTTGCTAGATTCTAAATATCATTCACGAAAATCTTTGCATGCTAATAATTTATTGGGACTCACTGAACCTACTAACTGTATTTTTTGGGAAGAGATAAATAAATTTTGCAGTCAAAAATAATTTGGATAAAATTTAACGAGAAACTTCTTTCGGTACCGAGTTGCAATACATTATAGGTAATGGTAATTGAGACTGTATCAGAATACGGCTTACACTCATATCCGTAAACAAATTTGGCAATGACCCATCACGCAACTGAAGCATCTAAACCCCACGCCCCACACAATGCATCCTTTTCCCATCCTTCCCTTTGCAAATCAGTACTCCTCCTAACTCCCTATCACCAAGTGGTCCACCTTAGCAAATTTCCATTCCACATTATACCTTTACACTGTCCTTCGTGTCCCTTTCACTCATTTCCAATCTTTCCATCCTCTTTCTACATTCCGCCCTGTTCAATATGCTATATATTCCCTTAAAAGCAGCTCTCCTCCATGGTTCGTACTTCTACAGATAGCTGATTCCTTACCTTCCACAAACATTTTACAAACTTTCTATACAAGTGTTACAAATTTTAAACGTTAACATTTATGTTAAAAGTTAAAATGTTAGTTATAAAGTTATAATACTAATGAATAATGTGAAAGGCGTAGGTGTAGGTAGAATTTGAATAGGGTAGGCGTCTTAACAGCTATTAGTTGATTTCGGACAAATTTGTAAGCGATGTAGGTAATAGAACAATTGCAATTTTATCTGATCTTAGACTAGACAGCCAATAGTACCGAATTACACTTTTCAACTTCTAGATAATATAATTCAATTAGTTTTAGATTCAAAATTCTATCATTACCACACGCTATTTTCGTTTATTCAAGACAAACTGGTATTAGATACTTTTATCTTTTTAGAATTATTTATTACTAACTAAAAAATGTTCAAATTATATAATTTAAAATGCTGTGGGTGACATCATCACTATCACATTACTTTGTAATAATTCAAATTGAAACTACGATTTTTTCAACTTAACCCCATTAGTAAAAATGCCATAATTTGGAGTGATAAACGAAAAATGACAAAAGACGAAAAATGTGTACATATCCTTTTGTACAGGATATACTAGATAATATATTAACTTTGGGCCGTGCCATAATTCGTAAGAAAAGCATTGTCGTGTATAAATATCTAGCAATAATTTGTAAATTATGCATGGTAATTATATAAAAAAGTTGTGATGGCTTCTTTTCTAAAAGCTGTACAGTTTTTTTAAACTTATAGTCGTGAGGTCTTTGAATGTAAATAAATGTAACATATCACGCAGCTGTCATGCAAGCAAAAATGTAATGCGAGAAACTAGAAGGAAACTGTCTGCATGTTGCGCCAATAAAATGAATTAGGAAAATAGTAAATAATCATTCAAAAAAAATTTACCGAAAAATTCTTACAAGGTTTTTATTTATGAATTCTATTTATTCTTTATAAATTTTACAGTGCATGTATGTTACAAAAAGTATCACAATTTATAATTCAACCAACGTGGGCGTCTTTGTAAACTTATAGTTCGGGGTAATGTGAGATTCTTTATTTTTAAACTTAAAACTAAAATTTTGGTGCAAAGCACAATGCCTTTCCACCTTATTTTTCAAAAATTACCAGAAATATTCATAATGAACTATTTTAAATCGATTAAGTTATTGATCAGGACCCAACTATTTAATGTTTTAATAAGCATACATCACAATTACTTATTAATTTAATCCTTAATTGTAATGTAAAAATAGCTTAGTATGGTCGCTAGTATCTTAATATTAATTTCACTAGTAGTATTTTTAATTCCTTACCTTCCTCAAAATATTTCCCAGTCTCAGCGGTACTCCAACAACGTCATCCTTTGCTAAACGGATCTGCGTTCTACATTTGGATAGTACGACAAATTTCACTATAAGTAGTTGATGTCGATGATGACGACCAACGATACCAGCATCATTTAATCTTTAAATTAAAGCTAAAACACATGTTGTGCAGCTTTGTAACTAGATAGACCCAAAAATATTTTAGACAATAGACGGCAAGCCTCAAAATATATGAGTGAGTTATTTGCATGACACTCTTTCTTAACTGCACACATTTGAAGCAAATCATCGTAGTTTTTAAAACTTTCAATGAATATTCTCCAAAGAAAACTGTAGTCGTGCATAAAAGAATGTTCATGCATAAAATCAACACATCTCCAACTATATCTAAGGAAATCGGCTCTACTCTCACATCATTTTGTCCCCGCATCTTTAAACCTTGGTTAATATAGCATGTTACGGAATATGTTGTGCTTAGATACTGTGGTCTACTAAAATTTTGATAATTTTGCAAAATTCTTAACCCACGAATAGTGTCTAACTGTGCCTTTCTTAATTCATTACTATTCCAATATCCCATAAATCCATTTTCCAAAGTTTGCCACATTGCAAATTCCAACTTTCTCTGGAGAAAGAATCGTCTGAATATCCAACTTTGTAAACTAACAAAATTTGGAATGTTTTGTCTCTTCACAACTTTCCAGTCTTTTGACATGTCAAAGTTTGGATGCAACAAACTCACATAATCTACTTCATCTACAAAAGCAAAACTCAAAGTTTTACGTGGAACATTCGACAAAATTGTTGACAATACTTCAGATCGAGAAGTTGCCTTGTGAAGGGGAACAAATTTCATACTTATTGCAAGTGTGTTATAATAGTCTGGGATTTTACTATGATTTTTAGGTTGAAGTAAGGACCTTAAACGGGAGGTGAGCTTGGAAGTTCCATTTTTGTTTGTGTGAACAACAAAACCTACACTAATTACTGGATAATGACTATACGCTAATTCCTTCAATGAGTTTGGTGTCACTGGCACCTTGTCACTGGCCAAAAATGAATACAGCTGACCATCGTAAGCATTGTAAATTATCAACGCATAAAAGTTCCAAATGATCCAAAGTACAATTGACTGATTGGAATTTAGATATTTTCGAATGGAATCATTACATTGTCCAGAAAACGCAGCGTGGAAGAGAAATAACCATGTAAAATAGGAGTGTTTTTAATTGTTTTATTTTGTATAGTAGTGCTGACCATAAAACGTGAAATGATGTATTGAACTAACGGCATGGTAAGGA
>JAQIWN010003990.1:0-11974 GCA_034699025.1 Entomobrya cf. arborea Gr-Col-00668
ACTGGGGGGAAGGGGGTGGATATTGTGTTGAATAGTTTGACGGGGGAGGGTTTTAAGGAGGCTAGTTTGAGGGTGGTTAGGGAGGGAGGGAGATTTGTGGAGATGAGTAAGTTGGGGGTGTGGGGGGTGGAGGAGGTGAGGGGGATGAGAGGGGATGTGGAGTATACGGTCGTGGATTTGACAGGATTGGGGAAGGAGGTTTGGAGGGAATTGTTGAGGGGGATGAAGGAGTGGTTGGGGAAGGGGTGGGTGAGGCATGTGCCTTATGTGAAGTTTGATGGGTTGAGGGTGAGGCAGGCGTTGGGGTATTTGCAGAGGGCGAGGCATATTGGGAAGGTGGTGGTGACGATGCCGGAGGTGAGGGTGAGGGAGGGGGTGAGGAGGGTGGAGGTTGGATTGTTTAATGGGGAGAGTACTTATGTGATTACGGGGGGAATGGGGGGAATTGGGTGGGAGGTTTGTAAGTGGATGTTGGAGAAGGGGGCGACGGATGTGGTGCTGATTGGAAGGAGGGGGCCGAAACCGGAAGTGGCTAAAGAGATAGAAGGGTTGAATAAGAAGGGTTATAGGGTAAGTTTTAAGTTAGGGGATGTGGGGGATGAAAGGAGGTGTAGAGAGATTTTTAGGGAGATTGTGGAGGGGGAGGGGGCTAAGCCGATTAGGGGGGTGCATCATTGTGCGGGGGTGTTGAGGGATGGGTTGTATGGTAGTTTGGGGTGGAGTGATTTTGAGGAGGTTTATAGACCGAAGGTGGAAGGAACTTGGAATTTGCATAGGGTGGGGGTGGAGATGGGGTTGAATTTGGAGCAATTTGTTTTGTATTCTAGTATAACTGCGCTAGCGGGTACGCCAGGTCAACCAAATCATTCGAGTGGGAATTGTTTTGAAGATGCTTTTGTGCAGTGGAGGTATAGTTTGGGGTTGAGTGGGACTAGTGTGAATTGGGGGCAGTGGGCGGAGGTGGGGTGTGCGAAGGAGACGAATGTGACGGGGGTGTTGCCGGTGAGTGTGAAGAGAATGTTGAATGGGTTGGAGGAGGTTTTGAGGGGAAATGTGAGACAGGTGGGGTTTGGGGAGTTTGAGAGTTTGAAAATGTGGAGTGTTGTGGTTCCATTGTTTAAATATTATTTGGATGAGAGGTTGTTAAGAAGTTTGGAGGATGGGAAAGGGGACAGGGGTAGATTAGGGGTTGGGGGTGGTTTGAAGAGTGAAAATTTTTGGGAGGAAATGGATAAGGCGAAGGGGAGAGAAGAGAAGATGGGGGTGGTGGGGTTGTATATGAAAATTATTTTGAGGGAGGGGTTGAGAATGGAGAGGGATGAAGTGATTGGGGATGATGCGAATATGAAGGATTTGGGGGTGGATAGTTTAATGTTGATTGAGTTGAAGAATAGTATTCAGGGGTTGTTAGGGGGTAGATTGAAGATTAGTGCGGGGATGTTAAAGGATTGTAATAGTATTAGGGAGTTGAGTAAATGCATTGTTGATAAGTTGTATGAACAAGATGGTGAGAAGGATGAGAGGGTAGTTAAGGATTTGTCTAAAGAGGAGTTGGTAAGGTTAATTGAAAGAGATTGTGAGTTGGAGGAAAATTTGAGGCCGGTTACGCCAATGTCACTTCCGGTTGATTTGGATAAGATTAGAACGATTTTGGTTACTGGGGTAACCGGACAGTTGGGACCGTATATTTTAAGGGGGCTGTGTAAGAATTGGGGTGAGAGGGTGGATAGGATAGTTTGTTTGATAAGGGTGAAAGGTGCTGGGGAGGAGAAACCGGAAGTGAAGTTGAGAAATGTGGTGAAGGGGATGAATTTAGAGGGTGAGGTGGATTGGGGTAAGGTGAGATGTGTTAGGGGTGATGTGACACTAGAGAGGTTTGGTATGGATGGGGAGGAGTATAATAGGTTGTGTGGGGAGGTGGATGGGGTGATTCATTTGGTGGCAAAGTCTAATCATGTGGAGGGGTATTGGGAGGGAACCGGAAGTGAGGGGGATGATGATGATGATAATGTGAGAAGGGTGAATGTTGGGGGTGTTAGGAATTTGATTAGATTTTGTGGTGAGGGGAAAACAAAGTGTATTTATTATGCGAGTAGTATATTGGCTGTGTTTGGGGGAGATAAGGAGGATGGACGATTGTGTGACAAGTGGCCTGAAATGGAGGAAATTGAGAAAGTGACCGGAAATAGGATTACGGGTTATCCGATATCGAAGTGGGTGGGGGAGGTGCTTTTGAAAAAGGCTAGTGAGAGGGGGATACCTTGTAAGATTTTTAGATTTCCGTGGATTATGGGGAATAGTGAGACAGGTCAGTTGAATTATTTAGGAAATCATTATATTTTGAGGTTTTTAAGTTATTTGAAACTTGGAAAGATGCCAATGGCGGCAATACCGGCGATTATACTTCCGGTTGATTTGTGTGCGGAGATTAGTCTTGAGTTGTTTTGGGGGAGGGGGGTTGAATGGGAGATTTTTAATATTTGTCATCCGAGGCCGGAGTTGGAGGTGGAGTTTGTGGGGGTGGCGAGGGAGGAGTTTGGGGTGGAAATGGAAATTGTGGATTGGGAGGGGGAGGGAAAAGGATTTATGGAAAGTTTGTATGGTGAGGGTATGCCGTTGGAGGGGTTAAAAGAGATTTATGAGGATATTGATAGAATTGTGGGGGTTACGACAAGTGATGCTTTTCAAGCTGTGCAGGGATATTTAATTAGTCCGGAAGAGTTTTTTAAGAATGAGAAGGTGGAAAGATGGGTGGAGGGGTATAGGGAAAGGTGTGGGAGGACAATGGATATTTTAAGGAGAGATTTGAAATATGTTAAGGAAAAAGGTTTTTTTACTCGATTTGGTTTGTAGAACTGTAGGATATTCATTTAGACAATTATGTTAAAGTTAATTTAAAATTTGTAGAGAATAAAGTTTTTAAATGAAAATTATTTCGTCATTATAAAAATATGTTGGTGTAACTTAGGAGTTAAAATATAATATATTATTTAATTAAGTGTTATAAAGAGTAATTGTTTTCTTGTCTTGTTAGTTGTCTAAATGTTCATTGAATTTTTAAAGGGTACATAAATTTTCTGAAATTAGATAATTTTTGAGAATTCTAACTCAAATTTTGTTGATGTATGTAACATGACGCATTTGAAATTGAATCGAATCGGCAGTGGTTTCCATTGGTGGTTTCCTCTTTAGCAACTAACTTGTTTGATGCTTTTTTTTTACAAAATATTGACTTATTTTCTCGCTTATTTATCGCTAAATTTAATATTCGACTTTGTATCAATGTTCCCCACAAAACGATGTCTACAAATAAATATTTGTATAATGTATGCACTCTTAATAAAACGCCTGTTTAAAATAAATTGTTCAAAATACAGTACACTCATATTTTTATGTGTTTTTAATGAACTTAATACAAAAACGATTTTAATAGCTCATTAAAGAAAGAAAATCTCACTAAATGGAAAACATCTTTTGTTTGTTAATTTATAAATTAGAAATTTTGGAAATAATAAATTACAATGTCTTGCCCATGTTTTCAATTTACTTTAAAATAGGGAAAGTATAAAATAAATCTAGACAACTTGCAAAAACTGTAGAAAAGAGTAAAAAAGAATTATTCTCAACTTCCCTCTCTGGAAATATACACATCCAATAAAAAATTGAGTTAGATCAGTCAACCAAAAAAACATAAAATCGAGATCATCAGGGTTTTATGTTGACGTTTGTATAGATGTCGACAGGCGAGGCCGATAAGGAATTTCAGGAAGAATGCATTTACGAACTAGAGAAAAATAAGACACACTACATTTTTCTTTCTCGTGACAAGTCTAAATGACAGTTCAAAAAATGCGTAGAATTTTATAAGCTAACAAATGTTTAACCACTTACCGCCAGTAATCTGAGCACACACTAAGTTGATACAACAGTTTTCAGGTGAACTTTCGTTAGATGGGATAAGTTTGCAAACTCCCCACATTTTAACGCAACGCTCTTTATTATTTTTCTTTCGGTTTTTATTGCGAGTTACATTGGATTGGTTACTGGTTGCCTGCAGTTCCTTTTCAGCTTGGGCGGAGATTTTGGAGAGATCCTAGTTTTAAAAGTAAAAATAATTTGAAACTTTGCTGCGAGTTGATTATCACGAAAAATTACAAACATAAAAACTAGAGCCAACTAATTACCTAATGGCAAGAAAATATTGCAAAATATCTAGGCTTAATATTTAACTCTTATAAGAACGAATTGTAGAAAACTACACCAAAGTACTCTTATCATGATTTCAAAATAATTTAACTGTAAATTGAAATATTAATAATACAATTCTGAGAGGAGAGGAGCAAGAAGCAGCGTACTTTTCGATACATCAATTAATTAAGAATCAATATATTTTTTGTGAGCCTCTGTCAGAGGAAAGTTAATTGTTAAAATTAAATGAGAATAATTATCTGTAAAGAGACAGCAATTAAATAAATCTAATGAAAGTAATTTTATTTGTGGTGCAAGTTTAGTTATTTTCCATTAGTAAAACGTAGAACTTTAGCACTTCATGAGTCTGGATCCACCCAGTAGTGAAGCAAGTTCGAGAAGCACCGGAAGTGCTCAGTTTGCATCGTACCTAGATAGGGATTAGGGAAAGTGCATAGGAACCTAAAAAACTTCAGTCTAATAATATTCTGTCACATAACCAAACAACCGAGCCAGGTCATTTCATCGCAATCATTCAAACCCCCCTGGAGGAATCAACCTGCATTGGCGCCAGGGGCAGCGATATTGTGGTGCCGAAACCCTGGAGGGTGAAAGTCCTACATTAGTGAATTTTACAAAGGTTATTTTCAAAGTTATTAAAGTACTTTATTTGGTTATCTGATTTCCATGGAGGAAATGGCGGATCAGGGACCAAGTACCAGTAGTGTGACGAAGAGTGCTCGTTCCAACAAAGGGATCCTTCCAAAGCGTTTAGGATATGACAACGCTGATGGAAGAAAGAAGGCACCTTCACCGAAATCCACATCATCCAAGGCCAGCTCAGCTGGAAGAAAAAGCCTAGCAGAAGCAGAGAAAGACGCCAAACTTGCTGCTCTGAAGAAACAGATTGCCGAAAAGGTTAAGGAAAGTGAAATTCTCCAAGCTAACTTGGAGTCAACGCAGTGTAAGCTTGAAGCAGCAAGAAAGAGGCTCCAGCACACTCCAAACGCTGGGACTCAAGATATAGTTGATAAGATGGAGGATGAGACCGTGGATTTCAAACTCAAGCTTGCCATTGTCAATGCTGAAGTTAAGTCAATTCAATCAACTTCCAGAGACGAAGAAACGGCAATCAAAAGTGCATATCAAGCGGAACTTGATAACATTGAATCTGAGGATGACAGCGATCACCTCGAAGACGATTTCGGTTCCATCGCTTTACAACGACTTCATGAATGGGCAAAGAGACAAGCCTCAACAGCGCCAGATGAAGATGTCATGCGGTTGGATACAGAAGACGAGCCGATAAAATTTCAACTGAATCTGAGGAAGGCGGAGGGCACTGACAATCAAGTCAGTTATCATGATCAGCAGCAAACGAAGAAGATTTTTGTTCAATTTGAGCCAACCGTCTACCCTTCACAATGGCACACTAGAATATCCCAAGAGCAACATCACCATGACCAAAGTTGGTATGGTATGGTTCAGAGATCGGAAACCATACTCCATACCGCCCAAGAGGAATGGAAGATCAGCAACAGTTTACCTATCAACATTCAAATAGGTACAAGAAGAAACCTCTGAAGAAGAAGAAGGATTTTATTCCAACACAAGCTCAGGATCTGCAAGTCTAACCCCCACTCGGCCACCAGAAAATTCGCTAATTGGTGGTAACCGAGATGAGGCCCTTGCAAATGAGCTAGCAACAGCTGTGGGAAAGGCTTTAGGACAAGCACTTGGAACAAGCAGAATGAATGGAGTTGGAAGGTCCGGGGTAGATTTCAACTTGCCCAAGTTTAATGGGAATCCAGCTGATTTAGAGAATTTCCGTGCGGAATTTTAGAGGACTTCTGGTAGGTTTGAGGGCTCCGAGAACCTGTGTCGCCTTCGATCAGCAGTACAAGGTGATGCTCTACAAGCCATAAAGCACCTTATGGCCAACCCCAATAATTTACCGAAAATTATTGAGACCCTCAAGAAAAGGTTCGGAATACCCGAGTTTGTGCTAAACTATGTGATCAGTCAAGCCAAGTCCACCAAATCCCCGGATCCATCAAAACCTGAAACTAGTGGACTTTGGTACAGCAATAGAGGCACTTGTAACCAACATTTGTGCCTATAACCAAACGGATTATTTTTATAATCGGCAGTTGGTTCATGAATTTGAGGATAAACTGCCAGCCACAATGAGAACTTAATGGCATGAGTGGCTGTTGGATGATGACCGCCGGCAGCCAAACTTGAAGTACTTTTTCAAATGGATGTCAAGGAAGGTGGATGCAGCCATCATGACAATTAAACCCAAGATGCCCACCGACTTCAAGGAAGAAGAAAAAAACGGGATAGTCCCAGGGATAGTCAACATTACTTCCGGTGATGAGAGTAATGGAAAGTGCCAGTGTTGTGGAAAAACCAACCACCACCTGGGGAAATGCTGGAAGTTTGAGAAGATGCGGATTGACGACAGACGGAAAGTGGTGATAGAGAGCAAAGTTTGTATTTGCTGTTTAGAGGCAGGCCACAAGTCAAGATAATGCCCTGACGCAGCTAAATGTCCAAAGGAAGGTTGCCGTCATTACCACCACTTACTACTCCACTCCGATAACCAGGAGAATTCACAGCAAAGGCCAGGTGAATCTGAAGCTAAGCCAGAAAACGTAACAACTTTCCAGGATTATTGCCAACCCCACCTCAAGATGGGGCCCGAGGATATGGATCTTCAAGCGCAGCTGTTATTGAAGAGACGGACGGTCCGCTAATGATTTTACCAGTCAAAATCAAAAAATCGGATGGTAAAGGCAGCGTCACAGTTTATTCAATGCTAGATGGAAAAGCCACGCACAGCATGATGGTGAAAAGTCTAGCGGAGGAACTTGGACTTGAGGGCAAAATTATTCAGAGTTACAGCTACTCCGGGATTACAGGGCAAACAGTCTCAGTGGATAAAGATAAAGTAACGGAAGTCAGCAGTGAAATTGCTGGAATTTTCCCAGGAGCTAAATTTTACAACTGTACTGAAGCAATAACAGTTGATCGGATACCGCTCCGTCCTTACTCCTTCAACTCAGAGGAAACCATTTGGAAGTAGCCACACTCAAGAAGCTCAGGGGGAAAAGTGTGAAAGGAATGGTTCATCAGATCATCATTGGAAATGACAATCCAGAGATCAGCTTGCCATTCCGTTATGTATGGGGTCAGAGGAAAGAACCAGTAGCCGTGCAAACGGCTTTGGGGTAGACGGCCTCAGGGAAATTGAATAAAGAACCAGGCCATGGGCGCATAAATGTTATGACAGTGGGGGAGGAGGCAACGGATAACTACCTGCACGATCTCATCAAGTCGTCATTCACAACTGAGTCCTTTGGTATCAAGCCAACCTTGAACAAAGAAAATAACCTTGACGAGAAACGAGCTTGGCGGATTTTGGATACTACCTCCAAGAAGGTCAATGGGATTTGGGAACCGGACTGTTGTGGAGAGAAGAAGACATTGTGCTTCCCGATGGTGAACGTGATACCATGTTGCGCCTGCAGTATACTGAGAAGAAGATGCGTGATCCCGAGTTCTGTGTCAAGTACAAAAATAATTCAGGAGTACTTAAACAAGGGATACTTAAGGAAGCTTACCAAGGAGGAAGCTGATACCAGGCCATCCTACACTCGCTACATCCCACATTTTGGTCAAGTGAACCTGAACAAGCCAGACAAGTTCAGGTTCATAATGGATGCTAAGGCCAAGTCGGGCGGTGTTGCTTTGAACGACAAGCTGCTAACGGGGCCGGATCTCATACGCCCCCTCATTTCCGTACTATGGAACTTCCGAGTTCACAAAGTCGCCCTCTCTGGCGACATCACCGACATGTTCCATCGCGTGAGGATTCGTGATGAAGACACCTGTAGCCAAAGGATCATGTGGCGGGACGGAGACACTACCAAAGCACCTCACCAATACCAGATGGAGGTGATGATGTTTGGGGCAACCTCCTCCCCATCCTCAGCTATCTACATTAAGAATCGCAATGCTGAGGATTTCCAAGATGTGTATCCCCACGCTGCCAACGTAATTAAGGAAGATTATTACGTTGATGGTGGCAACTCTCAGGATGAAGTGATCGTGCTGCGACATCAAGTGTCTGAAATCATGGAAGCCGGTAACTTTACTGTGTGCAAGTTTTTGAGCCATTCGCCGGATGTCCTTGCCTCTATTCCGGAGGACCTTTAAGCCAAAGGTGTCAAGGGGCTAACGGATAATGAAGATTTCCCACGTGAAAGAGTACTTGGATTATGGTCGGATTCATCAGTTGACAAATTCACATTTGTGTTGACCCTCAACAAGGTTAAGCCTCATGTCCTTGCTGAAGAACCGCCCACTAAACGTGAAATGTGTGGACTAATTATGTCACTCTACGACCCGCTTGGGTGTGTAGCACAGTACAAAATTAAAGGGATAATGCTGCTACAAGAAGTATGGAAATCTGGGATAGGGTGGGACGATGAAGTCCTCACCATCATCAACGACGCAATGGAGATTGGATGAGGGAGGTGCACCCGCTTCTTGGGCACTTTGTGGAGAATGTGGCGAATTTGGGAGAATGGGGGCTGGGAGTGAGGAGGGTGGTTTGGTTGGGGGATCATTGTATTGGGATTGTGGTCGTTTGCGGAAAAGGATTATGGTGTGTGGCGAATAGGTTGGTGGAGAAGATGAAATGGGTGGGGAGAAGGGGGTGTGATGTCGGAGGGGTTGCGAATTGTGCAGCCTTTGGAGTTGTACGTTTTTTAGTCGATTCGGTTTGTAGAAGCGTAGTAATTAATATTTAGTGTAAGTTAACTTAAGTGTTTAGGTCATGGATTTTTTAAAAATCGATTTCAAGAAAAATGCCATAGATATTTAATTTTCAAGTGCATTCTTAAGTAATTGTTTAAAATGTATTTTAATCGAATTCAAAGGAATAAAGTTTTAATTATTAACTATCGAATTGCGAAGCTCGAAGTATTCAAGTGATGATATCAAGTAGATTGCAGATTTCGGCAAATATATTAAAGGATTGTAATACAATTAGAGAGTTAAGTAAATGTATTGTTGATAAGTTGCATTAACAAGATGGTATCAAAGAATTGGGGATTGTTAAGGAATTGTTGAAAGATGAGCTGATAAGGTTAATAGAAAGGGATTGTGAGTTTTGAGCAAAATATTAAGCCGAATGAGCCATTGTCACTTCCGGTTGATTTGGATAGAATTAGAACGATTTTAGTTACTGGGGCAAGGGGATAGCTTTTTTTGTGCTAAGCAAAAGCATACGGTTACACTAGCTGCAACAAGTAGATTCAGAAAATAAAACATGCGGACCAGCTGGATTTTTCAACATAGTTGTACAATCTTGAAACAATTGAAAAGTTCTGATTGAAATTATTAATCTAGTACCAATATTCAGCTTAGTTTCTCAACATTAACTTCTCGAGATCCTTGCATGTTTAAAATATTTTTATTCGTATATTTTGAGTTTAGAATATATATATGATTACAGTATACTGAAAATTAAATTTCGTAGATAGTGCACAATGTCTCTAGTTTCAAGATCCGTAAGCTATCAACTAAAAATATTTTACCAACACACTAATTATTCGAATTGAAATCAAATTAATGTTGAAATAAAATATAGAATTTATTTCATTAATTATTTTTTAGTTAGTTTGGATTGGCCAAATTTACACTGGTTTGGATTTGGTTGTTGAGTCTGAACCCAACCAAAGCATCGCTTGTACCATACTACAGAATTGTGACAATAGTTTAGATAATAATTTTAATAAAATTAACCAATATAAGCGTTCATATCAAAAAACAAATAAAAACAACAAAAAGACGGGAAAGTTGTACAACCGTTTAAAGCAGAAATGCCTCGTGTCCAATTTACAGACTATTTCAGTTCCAATTCATTTTCCAGTTTTCATAGTCTTTACGTCGATATCACAAGTAAGATATCAAAATATAAAAACAGAATAATTCAAACGGGTTTGAAATACTGTACAAAATTTATTTTTTCAGTGGGCTTGTTTTCAATTGGGAAGAATATATGCCAATAACGACTATTTTTCCGAGAGCGACTTTGAGGCAAATCACTTAAAACGACACGAAATTTGGCGACTTTTCACTTCCCTGTTTATTCATGATGGGTATTTAAATGAACAGATTCTAACTATTGAATTTCAATCAAACACAGCCAAGCCTTAATATATATTTTTTTGCTAAAGGGGCTTTCATCTTTGGAACTCTTTATTGGAGCAAATATTTACTGGATGTTGCTTGGAAATTGTTCATGGATGGAAACCTGTAACTTTTTTGTATTTTTAAGGAGCTTTAATCGCCGACTTTGGCGATTTAATTGGAGGTACAGGAATTTTAGGTTGTGGAGCATCAGGTGCTATATCAGCTTTGTATGCTGGAAATCTTGCAAGTGTAATTCTGGTAAGATATTTCCTAAACAAATACGAATATCAGTTTGAATTTTTCTCAAAAAACTTAATATTTTATTTTGTAGAATTGGAACGAAATTTATAGAAATATTGTCCGTACTTTTATTCTTTTTGTTTGCTTATTTGGTGTTATTACTGGGCCATATTGGTATCCTATTTTTATACTCCTTTGCGGACCAAATCTTGAATTCCTTTTTGGAACAGTACTTGACAATGAAATAAGCCATGCTGCACATAATGGTGGAATACTTGGCGGATTTGTGTTGGGCATTTGTTTTCTAAAGAATTTTCGGGAACGTTCTTGGCAAATCAGAATGACTAATTTTTGTCAATACGTTGCTCTAATTTTCGTTATTATTGGAATAGGGTCTTTATTTTGTAACCCACTTTTTTACTGGAAGAGACTACAATTGAGTAAAATTAAGGGAATGAGATCAAATTCCGATGAATTATGAAACTACACTAACACGAATGCACATCAAAGTTATTGTGACAAATCTTGTTCAATATGATGGTTACAAGTAATTGATTAATATTTAGTGTAGATTAATTTTTGCAAGTTATTGAATACAAATTTGTAATGATATGACAGCTGTATTAATATTTGGGATATAGTTCGAACATGTTATTATTGTATCCAGCAAAAAAATTCACAGTTAAATGACTATGTTTATGCCTTTGTTAAAAACAATTTATCTACAAATTATTTGTAAATATGTTCTTAATAATAATGTATTTGAAATAAATATTTCTTTATTTAAATCATGCATTCTGAATGATTATTTTATGACCATTTTACAGAATCTTAGTAATCTTTCATTATCCAACATGCAACTTTTGCCCTGATCCATCAATAATTTTTGGTATTAATTTTTTAGAAGCCTTTACCGCCTTACATGCATTCACCAAACCAAAACCATACATATTATTTGGATACGTATTACAAATATTGCTTAACATAACATTACAAAACAAATTTGTCCGAACCAATGGGCTACCCTTATTTTGCCTTTCACCCAAAATGTCAATTCTTGAAGTATTCGTAGTTTTCGTCAATATTTGATAAGCTACCGTGTAATTCCACTTGAACCCAAGATTTGCACAAATCATTAGCGCAACAACGCCAGTAACATGAGGAGCTGCCATACTCGTTCCAGAAATATTATGATAAGCTATATCACTCGTGTTCCAAGCAGCTGTAATATTTACTCCTGGAGCTACAACAGTAGGTTTGATTAATGCACAAGTGTTTTTTGGATTAGCACAATTGTTCGCAGAACAAGTTCCCACAGCAACGCTTTCTTTTGTTATGGGTT
>JAQIWN010003991.1:0-11972 GCA_034699025.1 Entomobrya cf. arborea Gr-Col-00668
TTGTCTGAAAAGTCATTAAAATCAAAATGACAGTTTTGCCAAACCCATTATTGTAAAATATTCATGCATTCCTATTTGTACATTGCATGCATGCACGTCAGGTCATTACGAGTGTCAGTATACCAAATAGATTCGGGCTGGCTGAGATGATATATTGATTGTGATTGATTTGGATTTGATTACAATTAAAATGATTATCTAAAATTGAATATAAATCAATAAAACTACATAATGCTCACCTGCATAGACACTTGTATTCTTTCTTGTGGCTTGACTTGGCTTGACCATACCTGGAATTAACCTTTGTGACCCTGCTAATTGAGATTTTTTTGTCATTTTTGAAACCCTGTGGTTCAGACATCCCCACCATACTACTTTTGCTTGGCATTTTTTGTCTGCGATGGCATCAGAGATAGATAAGTTTTTATCATTTTTATGATACATAGCTCCATTGTCATTGCTAAGTTTTGTTTTACTTTTTAAAGCATTATTATGGGGGGCGTATTGCTACGTGCTAAAATACTACTTGCAAAATGACAAATAGTTTACATAATACACACGACATTCAATGAAAGATAAATAATGGAAAATGACTAGAGACTAGATTAAGACTAGGAAAAGTCTTTCTTTCGAAAACTTACTTATGCAGGTATATAAATTTGTGTTGCACAGCACACACGTCATCCCTTTCCCCCATGTCATCTATCAGTATAGATAAGTGTATTTATGTTTTATATGTATATATGCGTATCCTACTTTCTCCGATGAGAACAAAGTAATTTTATTATTTACTGTAGCTAGTTGCCCCTTGCTTTACCGATGGTTACAAGTGGAATTACTACAGCTATTATCATTCATTTCCTTGTCATCACGCATCTCTTCCCCGTACAAACGAACGGCGTACACAAATTCACCAACTACACGCTCCAAATAATGGAATGGTTTTCGGAGTGGTGTCGGTCCCTCAAGAAATCCTAAATGGCCACCTCGCATCGTCACTATCATTGCGAGATTGGATCCTGGAGCTTCGGATTGCTTTAATGGTAAGCCTGAAAATATATATTGGTCAATGGAGAAAAAAAGACATTGTGAAATCACCTCCATTAACTTGTCAAGCTTGTATAAAAGCTTGTATTGTGTGAGCAACTTACACTCAATCGGTTGCAGGGGGTCATCTGCTGCACTAAAACCGAAAACTGGAATGGTAAATTTTTCTGTTTCATCAACAATATTTGCTGACTTGTAGTAGGCCAGGGCGCTCTCGAAACCAAACTGGGGAGCAGTAAAGCACGAATCAAACTCTCTTAAGTTGGTGCTTCTCAATATTTTATTGAAATCCCAACAATCCCGGACTTCCAGCACTTCTTTGTATCTGTTTTATATCATTCCATAAAACAACCATAAGTAAGATGATGACAAAAGTCAAGCATCAAGCATGGCTCTTTGACATTGCTTATCTTTCACTTTTGGCTTACTTTCTCGACAGAAATTTTAGGTTTTGTGTGAGGCCATAGTTGATGATGTAATGGTTTACGAAAGGCTTTTCAAGGTTAGCAACACCATTCACAGCATCCCAACAAATGGATATTGCCATTGCACAAATGAAAGTTTCTCTTGCTTCCTCAGGATTCTGAATTATGTACCGACAGAGAACCATCCTATATGAAATAAGGATTAAATGTCCTGAAATTCCCATTAGCCAGCACGCATACATACATAATATGTAAATACTTACGTGTGTATACAATATTATGTATACCACGTAGATTTTCTTATAACTATAATTTCCCTTTCTGGAAAACTAGCTTTTATGCCATGATAGTTTAATTGGGAGATATATTATGCATGGTGTATAATTTGCTTACCCGCCCATGGATGTGCCAATACCAATCATACGTTCACCGGGGTATTTCTTTTTCAAGTATGCTACCACCTCTGACACGTCGTCGCAGTTTGAAGCGGAATACAATCGTGGCGTCTGTTGTTTTCACAAAGAAAACGAAATATTAATACATAGTGACTTGGAGAAATGAACGAGGTAAGCTTACTTGCTATTTAAGGTAATGGTGAAAGTAAATACATATATGGCATTTATGGATTGTTTTTCTTTGTAAGCTTTTTAAAGTAAGAAAGTACGCTAACCTTAAGAGCGACTCCTCCAAGACCTCTGTGATTGAAAACAACTACGGTTGCTCCTGCTTTCAAAATGGTCATTGCCAGCGTTTTGATGTAGGATGTTTGTGAGGAGCTGGTAAGCCCCGGAAGTAGGAAGACTTTGAGTGACGGTCTGAAAGCATTTTTAAGACAAAATTAAAGTGGAAATATTTCACACAGTCTACTTTAGCATGCACGTTTTGTGGATTCCTTATAATCTACGGTTGTTCAGGTTAAACCAAAAAAAACTATCATCGATCAATACAAAATTAGAAAACAAAAGAGCTTATGTCAAAAAAGATCCTCCACATGCAACAAGCAAAAGTCCCGAAAATTTCTGAGTTCAAATGGTTGTCTGTAAAATAAACGTTCACGTTTCTTTAGAAAGACTACTTAAATCAAAATCGATGAACAGACAATAGACCTCATGCTACGATGCGACATGAAAAGGGAAGAAAAGACATTGTAACTTTAATGTCACAATTGACGTAAGGATAATCACAACAGGTCTCCAGAAATAATATTCTTATTCCGTGACAAAAGGGGAAATATTTCTAGCTAGTTAAAAAAATCTAAGCATACCATATGTGAAATATAAAGTGATTGAAAATGCACATACCCATTCACGTTCTTTTCATCCGGTTCCATAAAGTCAATGCCAACCTCTCCACTGGAAAGCAAGAAAATCAAAAGAGAAGTGAGACATTATTAATATTCCCATAATCTGTGTTATAGTTGAACGAAGAACTGCATGACATGAAACACATTACCCAAGCGTGCGGCATATTATGTTGTGCGCTGCATATATTTGCTTGTTTTCTTTTTGTCAGCTTTCTATACTTTCTCGGAGAGAAAGGAAAGCACGCAAAGTGGCTGTCTATGTATATGTTATTCTGGTAGCAATGCGTAATCTTTATTGTGTTGTGTATGCATTTCGTTTACAATGTCATTGTAAATTAAGTGTGCCGATGAGACAGCTCATGAATAATCAGTGGAAACAACAACCAGTGTCCCTAATTAATATCTTAGCATCACTTTACTCATGTAAAATAGCAGTTTTCATGCAATCACGCCAAGAAAGCAACAATTTGCTTGTTTTCTTTACATAAAGAGAAAAATGTGTAAAGTAACAAGTAAATATATTAAGGTAATGTATGCAATGCACGAGGTGATTGGCCCATTAAGTATTTCTTTGGGGTTAACTGGGTAAATAGGAATGGATATGTATGCTTACCCATCTGACAGCGGAACAATTTCCCGACGATAAGGCAGCTTGAAAGTTGGAGAAAGTCTTAGCCGTAGGCCCATCACAGACTGAAGCCGACCTTCCCAGAAATATACTGACGGATAGTACTTGTCCTCCAATGTTTTCATATGGTCTTGTATAAACTTTCTAATTTTATTATTGCTAGTGTGGATTCTAGGTTTCTGCAATTAAGCATAAATAAAAGAAAATACTCAGATTTTTTGCAATTGTAACTCCTTAAATCTGTGAATGTGAAAGTCCATTTATTTTACTAACCTGTGCAACACTGAAAACATAGTAGACTGCGATCACTGCGACAGCCGAGGCCGCCGTGGCAGTGAGAAGAAGGTTTGTTTCCGTAATTCTCTCGAAGTATAGCATTTTGGTGTTATTTTAAACTATGATAATGATTATGTGATGTGAAATGAGAAAACTGATATTTTGCCGTTCACATGAAAACTTACACTTTCACTTTGTAAATAAAATTTATTTTATGATCACTCGTTCTCGTTTAAAGATAGATAAGAGGTAAGATAAGGGAAGAATAAACGAAGAACTTGAGGGTGGAAGGAAAGATCTAGAAGGGCAGTGGCTACGAGATGAGCACCAAACAAAAGAAAAATTTGAGTATACTACTACCACTACCTATAGTTATTTAACTGCTAGCTGCAGTATTGATACATTTTAGTTTCTCAAATATCAAGTTGATGTAGTCGTTGTAGTAGTAATGATGAAAAAAATGGCAATGGAACACTTAGTAGCACCGGTGTCGTTTTTATGATGTGATGTGGCGAGTATATTAATTCCTTCAAGAACAAGAAACTGCGGCAGCACAACAAATGATTTCCCTTCGTACTTTGTTCCTCTTTTCTTTAGTTTTAATGAGATTACAGCTATATAGCAGGAACGCGCAACTCAAAAGTCGCAATGAGCCCAGCAATCGCTATTCCCCCACTTTTTCATTCTGCAAGTTTCTCTTTGAGTTTTCTCAACCATTTAAGATGTAAATGTCGGACTGGATAGTTAAAGAAAAAATAATAAGAAAATTAAAGATTATAAATATGCAAGGGGGAAAATTGACGTATGTCCCTGCTAACTTCTTCCTTTCTCCCACTTCCTGACTTGTCCAATACAATCTCCTAGTCCTACTGTTTGACTAGATATATCTAAACTAAAAACTTTTCTCGTTTTTTATCTAATTCTTCGATGACTGTAATACTTAAATTTTTGTAGGTTGTCTCACAAAAAAATCTTTTGCTCTTTTCCTCGGGTAAGATAAAATGAAAGGGGTAAAAGCTAAAAGGTATCAAATAGGGAGAAAGGCCCTTCCTATGCAATTAGGATTTGTAATCTGATATAACACACACACACACACACGCCACCGCTACTCCATATAATACACCTTTTACTGCTGACTGAAAGAGGACTAAAATGTAAGTCACTCATGCACAAGGATAAACAGGAGCAAAAAAAAGCCAGAGAAGAACAGCCAGGAATTAGTTATCTTTTTCCTTAATTTTCTCTCTTATACAACAACCATTTCTTACATTCAGTTTTTTTTCTCCATTTAGAATATATACCTGCCCTTGCCTTCAGTTCAGAGAGTGTGTGTGTGTGTTTCACTGCAAATGGGCAGAGATCTACTGCTGCTGGTTTTGTGGAATGAATCTGGTTTGACTTGAAATAGAACTACTAAGGCTTTTCTCTCTTCTGGAAAGCCATACGATCGCATAAGAATAAGCAGGGAAAGAACCTATACTCATATGGTTTGGTACATAGTTATTATACTAATATAAAAAGCATTAAATACACCACAGACAAAACTTATTCCAGTCTACTTACAAACTCCCGCATTATAATGCACAAGCATCATCTTTCCATACAGAACACACAATGGGAAGAGTTTTTGTACAAAGTGAAAGGCAGGTAAAACCCGGTAACATCCTTTTTATGGGATAAGTCTACTAAAAGTAAAAAACAAGAACATCATAGTAGCAAAGCAAACGATAGAAAGTAGCATTCTTACATATTATTGTCGTCAGACATACAGTTACACAACAGACAAGCAGTTTTTTTCTGTTTAGTATGTAAAGTATAAGATGTATTTAAGCTGTGTATGGTGGAGAAAAGAGTGGCAAACCCACCACGGATCAATAATAAATATTGAACCTGCACTGCACATGGTGGAATAACCTCATCATAATATCGTTCCGCGCTATATAACTACTTATACTACATAGTGTAGTAACGGCTGGCGTAAGTTTTAGTTTCACTACAAAACTGACTGCCTTTTAACATTAACAGCAGAAAAGAGTGGTGGTGGCGGTAGTTCCGCCAGCAAAACACACACACACACAATATCAACCGCACTTTCACTACTACATATTCACTGCCGTAGTTTCTAGTTCAAGTTAAAAGAAAGGAGATACGGTATAGCTTCTCCCAAACTTACATCCTTTCCAGACTTTCCCTCAAGCTTGTGTAGGTAGAGGCAGCGGAGGCAGTATCGTTCCCATGTAATCTGAACTGCTGGTCGGGAAAGGATTTCTATCTAAGTTCTCAAACTTGTAAGTATACTGACTCGACTGGACTAAAGAATCCAAACTTGACTATATACTTATACTGCTTGAATCAGCAGTGAAATTTCACCCATATAGGTATCTATGCATCATATGCAGTTAAATGGACTGCTTTATTATTACCGATATAATCTTATATAACCATCCATGATAACCATTTTTTGTGTATACGATGCCCCACATTAAATTATATGGCTTATATATTAATACCTCGGCGGATCTTAGGTTTGCCTTGCATGCAGCATCAGAAGAAGCTGTAGTCAAAGGAGAGCCAGTTTCATGAAGATTTCATTTATCTAAAAAAAAGAAATGAATGAGGAATACTTGATTATTTTTTAGGTAACCTTTGCCCGTTCTTATCGAATCTTGTAGATGTGCCTAACTGAATGGTTTTTTTCATTTTTGGAAAAAACAAACAAACTCATTTGAGATCAATTATTTATGTAATGGGTGCAAACTTCATGTTTTTACCTTTTGTACTTTTCAGTTATCTGTTATCGTTATTCAATTTCGCTACATGGGTATAACGGGTATATTTCTAAAGATTTCGAAACATCGTATTTTATAGGACATTTCTGATATCATAATATAGGTTTACACAAAATGCACATTTTTTTACTGTGTGTGACTACAGAGAGTCAAAATATGTGGTTTGATAGCTAAACTCAGAAAAAAACTGGGAACTGCAGCAAGCCCAATTCAAATCGGGAACTCTTCGATTGCCTTATAAAGTTTTAGGAAAATAAGTTGCCTGATTTCTATATGTGCAACTCAGAACTCTGGACTGGAAAACAGCCTTGGTTCTGCTTGGCCTGTTTTCCTTTTCCCAACCAACCACCAACTTTCAAGTACGACGACAGAGCGGTAGTTGCGGTGCAATGGTTGTGCCTTCTCATGCAAATATACTAGAAGTCAAGTCAGGGAAAGTCGCAGGCTTAAGTAAAGAAGACCAACCCAAACAACTTGCAAAACTCGACGCGAGTAAAAATATAAGCTACTAGACCACCACCATCATCACGTCTAAAACTAAACTAGCACAAAGAAAAACTAGAACTTTTCCCTTGCCTTCGCCAACAAGCAAACAAAACAAAATTATGTTTCAACTTTACCAAGAGATTGTTTCACATAACCCCAACTTTTCAACAACGGAAAAATATCAGTAGAGCACTTCAATATCCAGAGCATATTATACTTTTTTTACTTTTGCAGCACATTGAATGCTATCAATGTTTATGGTGTTAGATTTTCGTATTTTTTTTTTGCAAATTGCAACATGAGACAAAAATGTTATGCTGTAATGCTATATTACGTTACTGCTATACAGTTCGGTTAGAGAAGAAAGAGAATACGATAAAAGAAAAGAATACTCAGGACAAATTACTAGCACATAATAAACCAAAAGAGAAAGTTTTTCGTGTATTGACAATTGTCTAAACAAAAATGTTCCAATTTGTAATTACAAAAGACCAACAATAGCCCATTGAGCAACACAATAAGTACTAAAACTACTATACAAATGCATATTTATGGGAATAGTGGCACGAGGATAATTGCAGGGCAAAATTGTATACTCCTCAGATAAAATACCATTAAGGGTATGGGGTATGACTGAATTATTTCGCATCATTAACTGCAAAAAAATGTTTTAAAATTGCCTGCTGTAAAAGACAGTTTTCTGGTTGGTTTACATAAACATAACATAAATAATATAGAAAATCGATTGATTTATCTTTTAATAATATATTTTCGTTATAAATTTCGTAGCAAAAGTACACAAATTTTATGCTTTAAAATGTTGGCTTGTGTGCACATAATTCGCTTATTACAGAGAGACCTATTTTCGTGATATTCCAATTTAATGAACAAAACTATAAAAGATAATACTTTGCTCTGTTGTCAGTAATGCAGAACTACGTTGGTTTACTTTTTGTTTGTGTGAAAAACCACCACCACAAAAACGTACATATATATTTCCTTTAATATGAAAGGCATATGTTCACGGAGTTGAAAGCAATGTAATGTAACGATTTCCAAAAATGCTTTCACTTACTCCGTATTTTTATATCCCACAATCCTGGCTGTCATAAAACGTTCGGTGAGTACTAAATAAAATCGTTTCGTTGATCATGCTTTCACGATATTTGAGGAGAAGACATGGTTTGATTAAATTATCGCCGCGGTCATAGATAAACAGGCAACAGTGTGACTAAACTCGACTAATAAAATATTTAGCTGGCAAATCAAACAGCATTTAATTATTCAGTGAATTATATCAGCACAGGTTATTTCGAAACTAACAAATAGTGCATGTATATGTATAGGAATCTAATATGTACTTTACTGAGTTATGACGATAGAGTTTTTCAGAAAACGAACACAATCCAACCCGCAAAGTAAAAAAAAACAACCGTAATCCTTTTGTCATGAAAATTCCATATAACATTTAGTTATACAATATAAAACTGAATTAGGTGAAGCTTCATTGAATAACATACAGAATAATGCAGATCCGTACTATGTATAACCATATAATTGGATGCGAGAAACAAAACAAAAAAATCAACTATAAAGAGTTTTACTGAGCTACCAAAATCCTAGAAAATCCCAGGCAGGCCTAAATGCTTAAAAGTACGAAACAGAACTGCTGTATTCATACCAAAACGCCAAAAATGTGTACCTGCAAAATCTCTCGCTTTGAATGACAAAATGCATCACATCCATTTTCTGCAGAAGAATGCATTGTTGACCAATTCATAGTCATGGTTGGCAATGGCATTATTCTCTGCGATTTTGGAATGCTAGTAACGAGCCACCACATACCGACCGACCAAACTGCTGAATTGTTATAAGTTATAACGTAAACAGAATGGTTGGTCATATACTAATCCGCATTAAGCTACAAATCTAGCCAAAGTCATAAGTCAAAGTTCTAAAACTGTTGGAAAAAAAAGCCAACGTTATAATTGAAAAGGGAAACCAAACTACCATTTATTTCACCAAGTTTATTTTAGTGTGTGTATACAACGTGTTTTTACTCACTTATACCTTATCATCGTTGCTGCAAGTGAGTTTTATTTCTGCACATTATTTATTGACTTTTGGCTCGCGCATTATGGTTTTTTGTTTTCTCCTTCATTCGTTCTACAACAAAGTCACCCGAGGCGCTAGAAAGGAGACCAAATGTACATAAATACATTTTATACTATTTATATGGTTCTTAGTACACAACAGTACCACTAACTTTAATGCAATTGACAAAGACAAAGTGTTCCCTGGCCAGAGTAAGAAAATCCAAACGATCTAGAAATGCATTGAAATATTGCATTTTGTAAATGCCATTCCATTTACAAAGCGAAGAATCTATGAACATAAGGTCACTAGATTTAGATAGGTTGAGTTCAGAAACTCATGGAAAAACATAAGATTCATACATGTAATATAATGTAAGTAACTGTAACGTGACTGTATTTACAAAAATGACATCCAGTCAAGAATACAGGTCACTTAAAACGCGAAATATCGATAAGTGAATAATTTATACTTCTCTAACAAGTATATTTTTTCATTATTCTGTTCATTCTTTGTTTAGAATGCAATTTTTTGTAGCCAAAAATTGCTCATGCTCAGGAATTCACATTCATTTCGCTTCATTGCACCATTTTTTAACTTGAAAGCTCATACTTTCACCATGACATGCTGACAATGCTAGATAGACACGATGATGTGAAGTGTGATGGAATGACGAAAGTAAGAAAAGAAAACTATTTAATGGAAGTTTGGGAAGTACACATAATTTATCAATAATGTAAATAAAAGACAAAAACTATTTTGAAATTTATTGAATCCACGCTTTCCCTTCAAATCGATTCGCTCCATTGCTTTGTCACTGTCACATTTCCTATCAAGTGGAATAGAAACAAGAAAAGAAGGACACAAAGTCAAAAAACTATTCGATAAATTCATAAAATATTCAATTTAATACCATGTATAATGTAATCGAAACCGAGTCTCATGTCTAGAAACAAAATTAAATTACGAGAGAATTGACGTACATTAAACTTCAAAATTATTGACGTAAGCGCTCAACTTATCATTAATATCAAATTTTGTTCTAGGGTTAAATTCAGTATTAAAGTGTGTTTTCCCCTCAAACTGACAACGACAACACATCCCACAAGATTTCACGTGCGATAGTTATGGCATGGCTTATTACGGAAAACCTGCATAATCTTTTGAAATGACAAACGTTCTAAATTTAGACAGCACACGTCGGTACAACATACAATACAACAAAAGGAAGGAATTGAGTAAAAGCAGAGAGAAATTGAATACCAAGTGTGATGAGATGAGACCAAGAGATCAACTGTGTTTAAAAGCCTACGCAAATCAGCCAAGCCAGGAAGTACAGAGTAAAGAGAACGTCGAGGATCCTAACAAACAGAGAGAAGCTAGTCAATTTGAATGTCACCGAGAAATGTACATTTATCACCATCATAATGACATGACTTAAATATATTAACTTTTTATAGAGAGTATAATGTCAAATGTGTATAGAATCACGAAAGGCATGTTTTCTACAAAAACACAAGCTTTTTACTTCAGCAGTTCAGAGTAATTTTAGTGAACCAAGGCACATTAAAAAAGGAACCGGCAGTATTAGTTGGACTGGTAGTTGGTGGTATCCGTATGCCGAACCGGTAGGTTTTTTTTTGTTCTGTCATGTGTGTTGTGTTGCAATTTGCAATGTTGGGAAAGAGTTTCCAAACATAATTTATGAGTATTGGTTGTTCTCAGTCGTTATGTCGTAACGTAATTGCTACTTATTGTCTTATTAGCTCTCATTACTTATTAACTGGGAAACTCTTTTAGTCTTTTATCACAACAAAAATAGACATGGAACATGCCCGCTTCATTTATCAAAACATTTTGACCGTCTTTCTTTCTTTTCGCTTGTAGTTCTCTGTTCTGTTCACCAAAATGTCAAACAATAGATGAAACAACAACAAATAGCATGAAACTTTCTTAACAAAAAAAAACTAAATTTTCGTTGGTACGCTTGGGTTTGATTTAACTTTTTTTGTTGTTGTCTTTCTTTTCTATACAAGTTCCAATCCAAACTTGTTTGTTATATGAAAGTATTTTCCATTACATAAAAAGTACTGATTTGATTCACATCGTCTCACCACATCGTTGTTTTTTGTGTGTGGGGAAATTGTGGAAGCCTAGAGGTTAAAAGAGATGTCTATGAAAGAAAGCCATTATGAAAGCCTAAAGAAATTGGGAAAATGTCGCATTGCTCACTGTCTTTTTAAAAAAGCAAAAAAAAACCCGAAGTTTTCATGTACCCTATCCATATCCTATCCGCTTTTAAAAACTACATACATACAAGTGAAAGGGACACTTCCACTTTTACTTGGATTATAGATTGCCCGCAGGAACCAAGTATGTAATCTATCCAAAAAGCTAAAGTAATGTAATAGCTATGCTAAGCTCATGCTGTGAAGACATGACGTAACACTAAAACATGCAATCCTTCATTTTCCATTTAAAAAATTAGAAATGCCGTTTTAACATGATTAAATACACTTGTTTTTTAACTCTCTAGAAAATAAGGATTTTTCATTCGTCATGTTCATGTCATGCAAGCAAGAAATAAGTTTATACAGTTTATTTCGTGAAATGACCAAGACCAAATGAATTTAGCAATCCGATGCTGGATGTATAATGAAATTGAGATCACGTTGAAAAAAGAGAAAGTTAAGCAAAAACCAACCAACCGGATTTTCGTGTTGTGGTTGCATTTACTTCCGCTCACGCTCATGCAGACGTGCAGAAGAGCAGCACAGCCAAAAAGCCAATTCGCATTGCATTGCTAATGCGCTATACGTTTGTTGTTTTGTTGTCGGAGACGGTCTCTTTCTATAACCTACATAAATCATCAAAAAAATTTGATAACTGTTTGAAAATGACTTCGTCGGATGTATTTTGTATTA
>JAQIWN010003992.1:0-11971 GCA_034699025.1 Entomobrya cf. arborea Gr-Col-00668
ACGACAGTCTTACCACAGATGGAGATAGATCCCACCAAGGGTGCTTCTGTGGAACACACAAGAGAACCATCAGCACTTGCCTGGCAGTCGCCCATCCAACTGCTTCAGCGAGAGTGCGTTGCTTAACTCTAGAGATTTTACGAGTTCTAGTTAAACCACACTCACCTGCCGTGCTTAATTATCTGCCTTCCACCCATGTGTCTATCATCTGAAGGAAAATAAAACTAATCTTTACTAGTTATTTAACTTATTTAATTACAGCAGGTTTTACATTTCTCATGGTCTAGTGACATCGACATTGATGCGTTCAGTATTACTAATACAATCAATTATTCAAGGGTTTTTTCTTTACACTTATGGAGCACAAAAATTTCAGTGTGACTGTGTAATTTTTCTACAATCAATATTAACGAGCAAATTTTCAAAATTTTGAGTTTTTATTTACAAGTTTACTTTTTAATTACCATTTAGTGGTAAAAAATGTATAGCTTTGTAAAAAATAATGTACGTTATACACACAACCGTATTAAGCATCACTTCCACAGCCTAATTTATGCACTAATTTTTCCCTAAAAACAGGCTAAAATATCTTGCATCACGTTACTAACACACGGGCATAATTCTCATTTTAAAACTAGTAGTAATTTTTTTTTGTTTTTGGTTCATTGAACGCTTTTATTAAATTATTTTTTCATCACGCTAATCGATTTAATATAATCGCCGCATCAAAATGTAATGTACGGTTAGTTATATAATTATATAATAATTATAACTGAGTTGGCCAGAAGGCCATTGGCAGGGAAAAACTGAGAAATCCCCAATTACAGAATAAAACAGAGTTAATGAAAAATTTGATCGATATGCTATAGTTTAAATACCAGCAAATAATGTATGTAAAACCCACAAATATAGTACACTTGTCTTTCCTGTCAATATTCAGGCCAAAATTAAATTCTGCCGACAATTTAAATCAATTTAAATTTCTTTGTTTCGAGATCGGATCAAATTTGATGCCATTTGTGAATTTTTTTTTAAACGTTGTGAAAGAACCTGGTTGCATGGTTGACTTTCTAGATTTATGTACGTTTTTTCGGCTAGATTTATTAACATTTTGTGTCATGTAAATTTCACTGCGTGCTACAAATATGTCATATATATTTAGTGTAATATTTGTTTCGATCCGGAACTATTTAGTACAATAAATTTTATTTTAATCCCCAAAAATGCTGGAATGAAACTTTAGTCAACAAAGATGACGCTCCAATGTTGGTTTTTTACAAAGATAACACAAGAAAGTTTTCAACGTATAAAATATTCATCCATAGAATATTTATTTTATAAATGTATAGATACAAGTCTATTAGAAAGAATGAATGCAAATATAAAATAATACAAATTATTCGACTGAACCTCGTAGCCTGAATTTTTACGATGTATTAATGAATCATGAAGCTCACAGTCGAATATCGTTATCCTATCAAGTTTTTTCGCATATTTTTTGGGTGTACGAATTAAAGATATCCACGTTGATTTTCAGATTTCGAATTGATAAGCCGTCTGTTTGTGCGAGATTTCTGAATTTCTAGTGTCTAGACTCGCTTTAAATCTGGTTTTATTGTTTTGATTCAGCCAGAGAAAAGATACTACGTTCAGCACTTTCGTTGTATGAAATGGTATTTTTTGATTAATTTTACTCCCATTAACATGTTCGAAGATATCTTGTTGCAGTTTACTTAGCTTAAAATATATTTTAATTTAAAAAAGTGCTAATATTTTTTTAATCGATAGACGAGCTTAGAAATGCTTTTATAGTTCAATTGAAAATCCTTTTGCATTAAATTGAAGCACGTACTTCATTTTGTAACAATTGAATTTGCAGCAGCGACATGGACCATCAAAATAGCTCGGTTTTTTATAGGTTAAGAACTCATTAATTTGTGTTTGCAGACAATCAATAGGCACGACTAGTCTGATGTTTAGTGTGACAAAAGTAAAAACCGGTCTGAATAAGCCATGGTTGTGTTGAACAGCATAAGAAATTGTAGGTAACTTCTAAAGAAGGAAAAAATAAACTGGAGCGGCTTCTGCTAAAAATGTAACAAAACTGGTTTTTCGTAGCATTACTGACCTATAAAAAAATAATGACAAGTTTAGTCGTTGTATAGAAAACTATATTATTTTTTTCCATTCTCACAGTAAATGTAACAAAGATGCTTCAGTTCAGAGTAATTTTTTGCTCACATGTGTTACCACTTCTGAAGTTATACAAAAGAGCTTATCAAGCTTTAAAATATTCATCACGCGCAAAAATGCATTTTTTCTTTTGGTTGATTATTGATGTGTCGCCTAAATATATCAACAAACTACATCAGTATTAAATAAAGCTTCATCCGACGTAGTTCCAATTTTTTACCATAAATCTTTTTAAAATTAAGCTATGGCCAGGCTATTTGATATCAATAGGACATTAGCACCTCTGGCTTTAGTTATATTTAATACTGTTCCTATAGCCGTTATACTCTATGGACTTTTTGACGAGTACACCGATTTTCTACAAAGTCAACGTTTGGAAGACTACCAGAGAATTGTGGAGGAATATGACTTTGTAATTGGTAAGTCTTATAAAACATTATGTTATTAAAATTGTCATCAAAATATAATCATGAACTTTTGACCTGAGCGTGTTGCAGTTGGTGGCGGATCTGCCGGTTCTGTACTAGCTAATCGACTTTCTAAAAATGAAAAGTATAGTGTACTTTTACTAGAAGCTGGGGGCAATCCAAACCCAATGCAGAGTGTTCCCCTGTTCTTTTCTGCGATTTTGCATACTCCGCAAGTGGATTATGAATATTATACTGTTCCTCAAAATAACTCATGTTTGGCTCTTATAAATCAGGTGAATATTTAAACATGTAATAAGTATCATATTAACTCTTTGGAAGAATATTGTATAATTATTATTGGAGGAGTTAATATTGTATAATTATTATTCGAGGAGTTAATATTGTATAATGTGGTGTTATTCATTAGAGCAGCTTTTGGCCAAGAGGGAAAGGACTCGGTGGCTCTAGTAGTCTAAACTGTATGTTTTTCCAGAGAGGAAATAAAAACGACTATGATAAATGGGCCGAGCTTTCTGGAGATGATGAGTGGAAATTTGACAGCATTCTTAGAAATTTTAAAAATATTGAGGATTATCATGGCGAGTTTTGGAATGGTATTTTCAATTCAATTTATTTCTTTTAAATTATAGCTCACCAAGCATGTAATTAACGGCAAATATATTTTAAAAGAACAATGGCATTCTAGAGATGGTGTCTATGTTGCTCCATCAAGTGAAAAGAAACTATTATCCGAATTTCTGGAAGCTGGTCGGGAAATGGGTTATCCAACAAAAGATGTTAATGGATTTCAGGAAGCTTGTTAGTAAAAATAACCATTGTTTTTTTTAAATATGACAATATAATTTTTGAAATATTTTTTGAAGCCTTCAGCCCAGTAGATTTCACAATCAAAAATGGTCGTCGGCATGATGCATTCACTGCATTTGTCAAACCAGTTTTGCATAGGAAAAATTTGGAGATTTTCCGATACGCCAGAGTCTTTAAAATACAGTTTGATGAAAATCGAAGGGCTGTTGGTGTGGAATTCAAACGTCATGGAGTTGATCACTTTGTCAGGGCAAAAAAAGAAGTCATTCTTTCGGCTGGAGCAATAGACACACCAAAACTGCTAATGTTGTCCGGAGTTGGTCCAAAAAGGCATTTAGAAGACGTTGGGGTACAATTTTAGACGTCACTTTTCCAAAAACACGTCATTAAATTAGTAATGGCAAATAATGTAATAATCCTATATTTGTACATTGCCTTAATTTCAGATCAAACCACTTGTTGATCTTCCCGTTGGTCAAAATCTTCATGACCACGTGATGGTAAACTACGGCCCTTTTATTCTAAATACTTCCGGACTATCATATAATATACCCAAAGACTTAAATATTGGCACTGTAACAAGATATCTTCAAAACGGGACTGGGCTATTGTCAAATCCACTGATAGTCAATGGGGTAGGCTACATTCACAGCTCATTAGCTTTAAAGGGTAAAATGAAGGTGTCTGAAGTATCTCCTGATATTCAGTTGGCATTTGCGCCCCTAAATCCACAATTTCCTTCAACACTTGAAAAATTGTTTAGTTTTAAACCAGGATATTTAGTAAAACGAGTTGAAGGCCTAGAAAAACGTGATGTATTTCTGATAAACATAATGCTGGGAAAGCCAAAGTCTCGGGGGGAAATGAAACTAGCCAGTGGTAATCCATTGGACAAACCAATACTAGATCCTAATTATTTGAGTCATCCTGATGATATAAAAATACTGGCTGAAGGTAAAATATTCTTAATTGTCTTAAGTTCTGGTATTAATTAATATGTTTTTTTCAGTGACTAGAATGTTAAATTGTTAAATTTAAATTTAAGGTATGAATTTCTCAGTGACCTTGGTTGAGACCACTAAAGTATTCCAGAAACTTGGTGCTCATTTGAGTAAACGGCATTTGGTAGGATGTGAACACTTATTATTAAAGAGTATGGAGTACTATGAGTGTTTTGCCCGACACTGGACGTTAACTGTGTATCATCAGTGTGGTACATGTGCAATGGGAAATGGTGAAAATGATCCAAAGGTGGTTGTAGATTCCAAACTGAGGTTAGCATCTTTTCTAATTTCTATACAGATTACTCAAATTTCAAGATAATAAAAAAATTAAATTATAGGGTTCTCAAGACGAATGGACTTCGTGTGGTGGACGCCTCAATAATTCCTGAGATTCCAAATAGTAATATAAATGCAGCTGTGTATATGATTGCTGACAAGGCATCCGAATTAATTCTAGACTATTGGAATGGAAAAGACTAATTTGGATAAGATATTGGATCTAATAAATAGTAAAGATGTAAGTTTGGCGAAGGGAAACACTGTAGCGTTACGCAATATTAAAATCTATAGAAACAAGTGTGTACTTTCTTAGATTAAATATTTTGTTGAATTATGTTGGTTTCAGAGCGGCTCAACCTAAATAAAAAAACAGTTTATTCAGTGATGTGAAAAAGTGAGTAAAATGAATCTACATTTAAAGCCAATCAGTAAATCAGTTGAGCTTCGTTTCTGAATGGTTTCGTATTTACACTCATTGAATTGAAATTGTCATTAATCACTTATCATGCACGAGTGTGTTTCTGAAATGGGTAATTGTTTTTCATTAATTTTTTCTTCGCTTTAACGAGCACAAATTACTGATGTTTCTAGAATTATTTCATGCACTATAATATAATGCCATTTTTATTCATGAATATGCACAACAAATCCTCAGCATGAATTTTGTATTCAATAATTAAAACACCCAACTGGTAATTGAGGCCACTGCTAAGTTAGGGCTGCCGTTTAGTACTAAACGTTAACTAACCGTAAACTAAATTCAGTAACGGTGGTTACGTTTAAACGCTTTTAAACGTCGTTCTTTTAGTTTTATGTTTAGTACCGTTTTCTTAACGTAGTAAACGGTCACTTAACGGTTAATAAACGTTTAACCACTTAACACGGCAGCTCTAACTTCTATGTATGTAATTAGTGGTTATCTCAAACCCAATTCGTAACGTGCAATCCCATTATGCATTATAAAAATCATAGCTTGTTAACCAATAAAGCTATCAAGTGAAAGTACTGGTTCACATGGTTAAATGTAACTTAATTTATTTGTAATAATTTACGAGCTTAAAAAAATATCCAATAAAGGAATCGCCAACTTACATGCCGCATGGTTATTTACACATTATAATCAATTTTTACACGTTTTCAAATCTTCATGAACAATATTAATACTTTTAAAGGATTGTTAAAACCCAAAAAAGAAAAATGTATTTTGCCCGAGCATAGTTCCTTAATTACATACGAATGTTAAAATTATGCATTAAAGATGAGTATTGTATTTGCATATTTGCTTTATTTAATATATTCATAAAATTCATTTCTTATTAGTAGGGATAAAGTTGTAGCTGATAAAACAAATGGATTTTCTACAAAACAACAAGTAAAATAAGATAAGATATTGGCAAAAAGACTAGTCTAAACTAGTCGACTAGTTAGTCCATTATACCAAGCATACATGTAAGCCATCTAAAAGTATGGGCTGTTATTCATGAAGAAATGTTTTGGTCGTCAAAGGTACTTTGCAACACCTACAAAATTATATGGTAGCTGAAGACAAGCATAAATTAATTATTTTCGAGCACAGTTTTCTCAGTTGAGTTAAAATCATATCAGACATTGGTTTAAATTAAAATTATACAAGAAATTTAGTATATAAAGAATTTATAGTTTGTGACGAAAATACATTTTAGTAAATACATCATTCTTCTGACTTGTTTTAGTTTTTGTCTAGACTTCATCTACTAAAGCGACTTCACCTTTTCAAAAAAAAGTGGTAAATTTTAGTTCAAAGTTCTAAGACACCGAAACATACATATTTTAGGATAAAATTTGGTATTCATAGACATGGCGACAGAAGACGGTATCAAAACCATATGCAGCAGTGTTTGGCTTTGTGGGTCAGCGCTGCGTTTGATACCACTGCAATCTGTTTCTATTCGTAATCGTCTATATTTAAGACACTGCTTCAATAACCAAAAATTTAAGTACATTTGGTATACATTTCTCTTTGTTTCTTGTTTACTAACATCATTTGAGCTGTATTCAAGCTTAACCTTCCCAAAAACCAAAAACTTTAGTGAAGATTACTTACCATGTTTTTATGCTGATTATAAAATCAGGGGAAATATCTTTGGTTTATGTATTTCAAACCAGAGCTCGTGAAGTTGCAAGCTTAATAAACAGTTTTTATGAATTTGGTCGAAGTAGCCACTTTAAATGGAGCAAAGATAAAATATTTCTTTTACTACTTCGAAGTTGTGCGATAGGATTATTTAGTTTCTATTCGTTTTTCATTCCAGCGGTTGCATTAGTCGTGCCGTGTCTTCATGATAACGCAGTAATTCGATTTGTTAATGTCGACTGTTCTAGTACGCTATTTCGAATAATAACAACAATTACCCAGTTTGCGGAAATGGTTCCTATTGCATCAATGGCAACAGTTTTGACATCCGTTACTTTAGTAACTTTGCATCAAATCACACGAATTATTAACCAATTATGGTATGTTCGATATTCTATTGTATTCCATAGGCTAAAACATAAAAATTTGCGTATATTGTATTTCTTTAGGGTAAATATCAACCATGCATGTGAGTTTCGAACACAGACGTACCGACAAAGTGCTTTGATACAGTATCGACATATTCAAATAGTCGTAAATCTCTGCAATCAATGTTTTCAAATGCATTTTTGGCCAACAATAGAATTTTTTGGTGCTGTGGCTATCATTACTTTATCTTATTTGTTAATGATATGTCATGACAGAATTCCAAAACATGCAGCTATTGGGATTGGTTTAATGACAATTGCAATAACTGTAGTATGCTGTCAAATGCTTGACATGGGAAAAATGGTCTTGCTTAACAGCAGTAAAATATTGATACGGCTGAAAACATGGAATGGAGATAAACATATGAGGAAATTTATTAAAAGTTGTCCTCTTGTGTCACTGCGTGTTGGATAATTTCATAAAATGGATAGAGGAAGATGTCCTTCATTTCTAAAATTCATTTTACAACGAACATTTCTACTAGTATTGCGAACTAAATTAAGTGTCAATTTTGAGCAAAAACTTGTGATTCATCTACCAACTAGTTTTTGTTAGCTGGCGGGTCGTTACATTCGCAGAGAAGAATGTTCATTGTTAAATAAATTGTGTAGTTGTCAGAAATCATTAAATTGTATGATTATTTCTATAATACAAAAATTAATAAAATAAGGATTCAACGATGCTCGAATTGCTCACATAATATTATATCTCTGATCAACCACGACGTTGCTGCAGCGATGGTTCGTAAAATTAAGTTTGATTATCTTTGTCATGGTCTAAATAATAATTTATTCATTCAAGCTGCCAAACCAAGTTTATAATTATAAAAAGGCTGATCCAACACCATCCGAATTGTCAAAATAAAGTTTATCTTGTCTAGACTTGATGAATAAGTATAAATGATATTTTTACTGAACTGTAATGTTTCCTTGTTAAAAATGAAACCCTAATTTATTATCTTACATTACATTGTATTTTTAAAGTAAACGTTGTGAAAATCATTATTAACTTCGTAGTTGCAATCAGTTTGAAAGCAATAAATATAATGTAATACTGATAAACTTGGTAGACCAGCACTTATACTTGAGTTAAGCAATGATTTTAGGTTAAGTTTAGATATCTGCATGATACCATTGTTTCCATCTTCGTATTCTAACCATAGCTGGCCAGGCCACCGGTGGCCAGGTGTCCACCAAAGTAGGTGGTGGCCGGGTGGCCACCAAAGTAGGTGGTGGCCGGTGGCCTGGTGGCCAGGTGGCCGAGCATATAGATGGTGGCCGGTGGCCTGGTGGCCAGGTGGCCGAGCATATAGATGGTGGCCGGTGGTCTGGTGGCCAGGTGGCCGAGCATATAGATGGCGACCGGTGGCCTGGTGGCCGAGCATATAGATGGTGGCCGGTGGCCTGGTGGCCAGGTGGCCGAGCATATAGATGGTGGCCGGTGGCCGAGCATATGGTCGGTGGCCTGGTTGCCAGGTGGCCGAGCATATGGCCGGTGGTCTGGTGGCCGAGCATAGGGGTGGTGGCCGATGGCCAGGTGGCCGGTAACCGTGGCCACCGGTGGCCTTTCCAGCAATAATTCCCAAAAACAACGAAGCATTGCAAGAGTGACTCGTCACGGCGTAGTGGATAGAGCATGCGACTACTAATTAGCGGGTCGTGGGATCGATTCCTACCAGGGGATCTCACTTTTTGTCATGTGGTCGAACCAAAATACAGCTAATTGTTGGTTCCGAAATGACCACCAGGTGGCGACGAGTCAGGTGGCCGGTGGGCTGGTGGCCAGGTGGCCACCAAAGAAGGTGGTGGCCGGTGGCCAGGTGGCCGAGCATACTGGTGGTGGCCGGTGGCCGTGCATACGGGTGGTGGCCGGTGGCCGCGGCCACCGGTGGCCTGGCCAGCTATGATTCTAACCCCATATGTACTACATTCCAGAACGTCAGTAAAAATGTTATGGACGTAGGGATAAAACATTGGTTTCCTAACTTTTTAATTCTAATCGATGTTCGTAAATTTTTTCACAGAAATGTCAGTTCAATGTTGTAATATGACTGAGTTGTATTGCCTGGAATAAAACTAACTCATACTACAAAAAACTGAGATTTTTTTTATCAGGAAAAATACACTAATTCATGCTGAAAATTCAATGTAATTACTAAGTTTGCAAAAATTCGCTACATTTATTTTTAGAAAGATTGTAAAGTATGCAAATTTTCGTCTAAGGATTTGTGATTGTCATCCTAAGTACAATGTTTGGATACCTTTTCGATGTTTACGAACATTTAAAAAATGCCGAAAATTGATTTTACTGGCACCAAAGTTTTGGATGATAAAATAGAAAAGAACTATTTGCATAAGTTTTTTTTGGTTTAGCAGAGAGTTGCGGTCTGGAAAATTCCTACTTACTACGGCCTACTTCTTGGCAAAAGAAAATGCAGAAGACCAAATTTCATCCTGAATGACAATAATTAACCTTCAACTAGCAATTACTACGAAAAACATTGAACTTTTTATTTATACAAAAGATTTTGTATTTGATATTGACAAACCATTTGTATTTTAGAATAAGAATGCTGCCTTGCTATGTCCACAAAACTATTCATGGAAACTCTAATGTGGATTTTATCTTATACATATTTAAGTATAGTTTACTTTTGACAATTGTCCACAAATAATGCTAACTAGTTTAGTTTCAGTCATGTTCTACCCACATGCTCATCCCAAAGATTTGATATCACGTGTTTGTGTCATGTTAGGAATGCCCAAAACAACTTTAACTGTGAAATAATTCCTATAAAAACGTTTGCTGCACTTTTAGATATTTTAATAAATATGCCAGTACTCCTTAACACTGTGATTAGTTAAAATATGAAAATTACGGGGCTGGCGGCTGGGCAAACAATTAAGGCAATACTTACACAATGTGGCATATTCAAAGCCACAAGGTTCTCATTTCTTTCAATATAATGCAGTTGTTAGTGCTTCAAGTATCAAGGACGTAGACTACACAATTTTTACAACGATTTGGTTCAATTCAAGGTCAGTTGTGTTACGAAATGCAAACATGAATCTAAAATCGAGTAATCAGAAATTTTATATTATTTTTATTGCCATAAATACTTTAGTTTGTACAGTAAAAAATATTTGTATTGAAAATAGTGATGTTATAAAAATATTCAAGAATGGTCAAAATTTTGAAGTTACTTATTCCATTCATGGTGAACTTAATATCTTTTGCAATTTAAACTCAGAAAAGCTTAACTCATTTATTCAAACAATATTTTCAGAATCATACGACATCCTCCTACAACCCATACCAACACGATACGTGCAACCAGCAAAAATAGTTATTGTGCCTGCATATTTAGTAGACCCTACCAACCAAGAAAAGAGGTTAAGAAGTTCATACTGGATCTCTAAACAAGCCTTGAACACTTATAAAAACTTGCTTCTTCTGCCTACTACATTTGTTCTAATGGTAAAAATTCCGAATTCAGTAAACCATGGTTCGGCTATAAGAAAAAGCTTTGACTTACACAAAACTGAGCTAAGTATTCGTATTGAGAATACACCGGCGTTTAAACTTGTCTTGCCACTTAAAAGTGCAGATTTTAAAACTATGCCAAGTGTTATGTGCAAAGAATACTGCAGTGAAAAAAGTTTTAATTTAATTGAAGTACTCGGCAACGACAACGTTTTGTCAAATGATATAAGTTTAAGTCGACATAAGAAATATTTTTATAATGCAAATAACAAAAAAATTAAAGCTTGGATAAGTTATTTTCATCCTTCACTGATGATGGAATCGAACGACAAAAAGTTTTTGTGTGACCAAATTTATCAAAATCGACAGTACAAATTACTATCAAGTGCAAAGTTTTGCTGGGGAAAATCCCGTACTGCTGCTGAATTATCCAAAAACCACAACATGTCTTTTTTAATCGAAGGAAATTTAACAGGAGTAAGCTCAGAGTATATACAACAAAACGTTCATGATACGAATAACTGGGAATTCAGATGGTTTGGAGGCACACACCTACAATATTTTACAGGTCATTACCATCAATACTGTCAAGACTTTGGGAATACTGGGTACAACATTCAAGTAGATTATGACGTGTGGATAGGACCAGTTTCCATAGAAATTTGGATCCTATTATTTGTAGTTTGGATAGTTCTTGCTTTATTACAAGTAATATTTGAACATCGAAATATTTCATTTTATCAAGTGTGGAATAGTCTTATTTCAATATATTTATTGGGAACTAAAGGATCGATTGAGATACCAAGATCTAAATGGGTAGCAATATTTGCAGTTATTGCTGGTATGTTTTTTTGGACAAGATATGAAATGGAGTTGGGTAGCCTAGTAACAGTTCGTGAAATGCCAGAAGCTTACCAAACCATAGAAGAATTGTTTCAAAATGGATACAAATTGCAGACAAAAGCTGATTGTAAAGATCCTGGGGATAAATACGTGTGCGTTGGGGAGGAAAATTCAACGAATTTTTACGCAAATAGTATTTCAATGAAAGCCACTTGGTTAACGGAAGGACGTTGGTTATACTGGTATCTTCAAATGTATAGAACAGAATATAAACAGTTTAGTAAAACCGTCGAATGCTTTAGTGTACCGGAGTGTTCCAACGTTTTGATGTGAAATGTTTGAATTTCTTTTGTCAGTTAATTAGAATAATGTTGTTATCGTTTTTTTAT
>JAQIWN010003993.1:0-11970 GCA_034699025.1 Entomobrya cf. arborea Gr-Col-00668
TAATAAATGACAGATTAGTACATTTTAGTTAACAGAATAAACCTATTTAATTATTTTGCTCATAACTGCGGTGCCACTGCAATGTGTAAATTATTTCGCAACCTAATCTCAAGGCACTCAATTTTTTGTACATCTCATCTCATTATATTTTCATATGAAATAGTTTAGGTTGTTTATATAGTGTCAATATTTCTATGCATTTTCATGACGATATAAATTCGAAATTTTGTCCCTTAAAGGTAGCACTAGGCAATGTACTTAATGTAAAGGTTTTATGCTCAATACCGTCAATTCTTTGAAGTTTTTTTTGTTAAGCTTCTAGAAACGCGTTTGAAACATAATTACATAAAACATCTAGTTTGTTAGCTTTTAGATTATACTGTTTTCAAAATCTAATCTAACTACCTATTTTAATCATGGCAATTTTAACTCCAATTAGCTCATTAGTTATTGTATAATAGTTACGCTTATTAGTTACGCGAAAAATAACTTACGCGAAAAATAACTTTATTGTTTGTAATTAACAAATATTATCTTTCCTAATATCCACAGCGCCCACAAGGCTGCTTGGGCCTCTCTTTTCCTCTTTCACTTTAATTTTTAATTGGTATTAATTGTTACTATTTTTCATTTTTATACGTATCATTTTCAGTATTGTGAACGTGTAACAATATTGTGTAAGATATGTTAATCTTTCTTTCTCCTGAATAATTAAATAAATAAATAAAAAAAATAAAAAAAAATAAAAAAAATAAATTAATTAAATGTATACCAACTATACCATGCCGTTTATTGCCGTTAAAATTCTGTCGCTACTTTCAATAACGTTGCAAGAGACTTTTCATTCACAAGGCCAACCAAAAAATGCGGATCGAATTAAAGCAGTTAGAAGGTACTGCATCGTTCTCTAATGACAACTTATATTTTGTTCTAAAACTTTTATGATTGCCAAAAGTTTACAGGGTTCCAAATCATTTAAAAGAACAATCAAATAAATATTACAATAGCTATTGAATGACTATTTTAAGCAAAAAATGAAATGAGTTTTAATTTTTGCCATAAAATTTGTATTAATTAAATAGTTCATGAATATAAATAGAATTGAAATATTAAAAATATTACCTGTGTTTCGTTTATTGAAGTTTTGCTGTTGCTACGAACAAACGCACGCAAATGATAGCGGTATTTTCACTCGTTCCCGGCATAGACGTCTGAACAATAATTCACAAAAACCACAACAATTTTATAGTATTTAAAATAGACTCACATCCGCAAATTTTATTATTACAACTACTTATAAAAACTCCCTGCTCATTTATTAAGTACCATAAGCAGTTACTGCAGTGATAAACTAGTCAATAAAGATTTTAACCTTTAATGCTACAGATGGTTTTACTACCTTCCCACTTTGTACGGGTATTTAATAATTACTAAACATTCGGAAAATTAACAGAGGTGTAGTAATAAACGTCGCCATCTGTCCTACCTCTCGCTTTTACTAATTAAACAATCGATGCACAGTGAGTCACTATAAAATAATGTGTTGAATACTGTTACTCATCTTCAATAAAATAAAAATCCACGATTTGTAATGCAAGATTCATTTACATGTAACGTACTGTAATTTATCAGGCTGTTGAAAAACTAGAGCGATAACTTGTAAGCGATTACTTCCACTCTCTATCTCTTTTGTATTTTTTTCACGAATCATACATATCAGCAATACCTCTAGCCAACAACACAATTTAAAAAAAAATCTTTTATTACTAATTCGAATGCCTATGATTTTTTTTTTAAATTTGGGATCCATCAATGATAACAAGTAGATCATGTTCTTTTCTTTTGACGTAAGTTTTTGTGTTACATTGCAACCTACAAAGTAACAGCGATTTATGTATGCATATCTTGAAATTATTTTTATGCACATGGAAAGAACGATTAGACTTACATTAATAATTTCTACTGTCTATTACGTACGGCAAGATTTCATAAAAAGTAAAACTATTGTTGATTGTACACGACTGACTTTACTTTTTTATCCGTGCTAAATAATTGCTGACTAATTTAGAGTATTTAACAAAAATTCTTTCTAATATAAATTACTTACAGAAAGAAAAGTTTACACTTTTTACTCACAAGGCACTAAAGTTTTTTTTGTAAGCCTGTTTCGTGATATTGACATTTTCGGATGAGAGGATGTTTTGTCGTTTAGTCTGCGATTGTAATTGTTCGTTCTATCAAAACTATGTCCTGACTAGTGTCTTTGAATCTCAAAAGTTTCGAAGCTATTTCTATTTTCCATAGCGGTCCTATTTTTATTATCTCAAATTCACAAGAAAACTAATCATTCCCTCAAGTTTCTCCCTACATTTCATTACATATATATTTTTAAGTTTGTGTGTTAACAGATAACTATTTATACGCATAATATCACGTTTTTATAATAAATAAAAGAACTTCACGTCTTTCAATATCTTGGTATTATTAACCACCACAATAGACTGAATGTGTCTGTTTAATTTAAACTTACTGGTGGATTAATGGCTTAGTATGCTTAATTTTAACTTTCTGTCAGTGACTCTCTAATATTATTCTACCCACAACAATCTTCTTCATAATTGCCCCCTACTTACCTATGTGTATATGGTGAATAAATGTAATACAAAACAATGAGAGAATTAAAAATAAAGCATGCGAAGTTTACTAACTATGAATATAACTGTTTGTCTACTTGCTAATATCACTGCCAAATTACAAGATACACAGTGTAGTAATGATATAAATTTGTTTTGGTGTACTGTACAAAGTACTAAATGCGAAGTTGCAGTGCATAATGTGCACTTATTTTTTGCGAATAATTTTTACGCTCAATAAATCCATTAAAAAGTTATAATTGTACTGGGTGTACAGTTTACTAGTTTACTTACCAAAACAAGAGATGCATCTAATCAAACCAAACAACAACACTGTATACATTCCTGTACCACACTAAACATTTTTTTTGCCATCAACAAATTTTTGTAGGCACTGTGATTTTGAGAGCACGATAAGCTTTATACTTTGGAAAGTTATGTGATTAATAATAATGCAGATTTTCTCAATTTTTTGTCACTTGGTTTGCTTTTAAATTATATTTAGCAATATTTATTGTTAATGAATATCTCATTTTGTTGGACAATCTAAAATACATTTAGTTATTATTATTCACATTTTTGCTGATGCTTTCGTTGCTGCTGTTAATGAAGTTAATGTTTATTGTTGTAGGACGCATTATTTACAAAGTTATATACGGCTATTATACACATCACTATGAAAGGTGCACTGTTAATTATTGTTTTTATTTATTTAGAGTTGCAATTCAATATTAATTATAATTATGGTATTGCACACTGATAGTCTCACTAATATGTGTACAGAGTACAGAGTCTTGGACAGATGAATAGTGTGAAAGAAGGGGTGCATTTAGGTATTCTTTTACTTAAACCAAGTACCGCAAATTTGCCACGACAAAACATTGTGTAAGTCCGCTATAAAATATGTGCTGTATTAATATATGTTTTTAATGTTTATATTCCAAGCCAAAAATCTTTATATTCTTAATCTTAAAATATTCTGTGGCAAACTTTCATTATACTTGCTAGAATGCTGAAACTATCAATTTAGGCAGATCTTTGTTAATTAATACATTGATATACAATACATTAATATAATTTAAAATCGCCGATATCAAAACAATTTTCCGAATTTCAATAATAAGGGCATATAAGCTTGGCGATATCTAAAGTTAAGAACCAATACACAAAATCGATGATTAAACATTCTAGAATATTCAAATTCTTTTCTTCAAATTTTATACATTTGCTCAATACTTATTTACAGCGTACAAGTAACCCTTTCTTATAATGTGTTTCATCTGTGTCTGCGTACACATTTTCCTGTGTCTGAAATAGAATCTTTTGGAATAATAGGTTGGTATTTCATATTACTCTCTTGTAAATGATGAACTATATGTACATAGTTTGTTTCTATCATATTTTGTATGCAGAGATGTTCATGTAACCTAACATACCACATGCCTTATGCGTTTTATTAGTAAACTCATATTATTTACTTTTTTTCTTATGGGCTGATACTGCTGTTGTTTTTTACGGTGTACCCACACTGTAGGATGTAATATAAGATGAAATTGTAATTGTAATATAAGCTATGCAGAGATGCATAAAATGCATTTTGTAGTAATTTTAAAGGTAAAATAGTTTAAAACAACATACATATTTTATAATCACAATCATTCTAGCACTACAAAATAGTTCTATTAGTAAAATACTCAGACAAATACAAAGTTTAAGCAGTTGACAACATAACACGATAGTATTCAAATAGCGAATAAAATTGTTTGAAGACAAATTTTCGATGTATATGATAGTTGTATAAATATTCATGCATCTTAACAATTGTTTTTTAATTTAAACGTCAATAGAATCTTCATGATTTTCTTGAAATTTTTTTTTTCATAAAATTATTGAGCATTTATATAGAGAACAATCCCGTCGAATTTAACTTAATTTAGCTTTTAGTTTTATTACATCTTATTTACAAGTTTAGACTTTTCAACGTCTTAAAGAAAGGATTATATAAACTTCTTTCATGATTTCAAAATGGCGCAGAAAGACGGACAATAAATTTTTCGCAAAAGTATAGCTAATGCAAGTACACCACATTGTTTACCATCATTGCATTGTACTGTTGTATGGTACTGTCATTTAAAGTCCCAAACAATGCGCATACCAAGCTGCCTTAACACATAACATGATGCCGATGCGATGTAGACTCAGCGGATGACTGACTTGTCTGTTCATAAGCCGTAATACGCTGAACTGTTGTAGAAGGAATAGAACTAAAAAGAATGATTTTGACTAAAGATAAAATAGAAAACAGTGCAGTAGCGTGAAGGTATGCAGTTCTACAATGACTTCCACTGGCAGCAGGCAGTAAAGGGTAAAATAACAAGAAAGGGTTACTTTGTATGAATGAAATGCCTATAGTAAAGTATGGAACAATGCCATCTTTGGTACTACACATTTACTTTGTATGGGTTTTCTATTCTTCGATTCGAAGTGTTGATGTAAAGTGATAGATGAAGCTGATGTAGAGGAGCAGGCTCGTCGAACTGTCTTGGACTTCTATTTGATGCCTCCTGCTAAAACTTTAAGTTGTAATGCTTATTTTTTTTGCGGAAATTCACCATAATTAATTATTATTTTATTATACATTTTAATTTATGGCTTTAGCTTTGCCTAAAACGTTGGGACAACATACAGGCTCGTACATTGAATATTTATACACGATATATCTTTTCATGTCATACAAGTTTACCTGGAACTATCATATAACTATGCAGAGAACACAAATAAAAACATTTGTTCTCCGGCAAAGTCTTTGTTGTAGTGTAATACTGGTAAAGGGAACGTGTTTGAAGTTTTCTTTGGGAAAGCGAATTGTTTAAAGCATTGCAAATCGTTTGACAATGTGCAGTGAGCTCAAGTGTCAATTCCCCAAGAGAAAAAGAAAAAAAATGTATTTTGTATGTGTACCCAAATCCATCATTGTCATAGTCGATACTGCTTACTGTCACACTGCGATTTCCCAGCATCAAATTGACACGTATCCCAACATGAAATTCGTTTTTTGTGGAAGTATGATAGACATTTTTGAGTGCAAATATATAAAAAATATTATATGGTGATATAAGAACGAGACCATCATTTTTTCCCGCTGACTGGTGAAAGTGTACAAGTGTGTGAGCGGAGTAGAGATGAATGTGGAAAAAAGCTATTTGTGGCTCGGTGGTGTATGGTGGTGTGGTGGTGAAAAAAAATTCTGAATCGCTGTGCGCTTATAAAACTAAATGACATGTAAAAATCATATTACTCAAAGCAAAGGTACCTGGAAAATAAATAGCTTGACTAAATGTATTCAACCCTGTGAGCATTAGATCATTTTTGCTGGTACCATGAAGCCCAAATCATGTAAGATGGAAGTTAGAACTAGAACACCTTCTTCTCTGGAATATAATACAAATGTATAAAAAACGCGTTTGACAAACGTAACATGGTTTATATGTAATTGGTAGCATGTTGCTTATCTGAAATATTTTTGGCTGTATGTTAAAGCATGCAACATGAAATGGAGCGTACCAAACCAGGCAACCGACCTAGCTGATTATCGTCACAGTCACCATCACCACCGTACCATACAGCAAAATATTGCATCTGTACATGACTCCATGCAAAACGGGGGAAAAGGAGAAAACAAACGTTTTGCAGTATCAGCACCAACAACATATATTATAGCATATATTAAGCACCATCCTAAAAGGATGTATGCCACGTTTATCATGAAAGCTCTCTCTGGGTCTATTCTGAATCCTTTGGTGTCAGCCTTGGTTCAGGTTTCTTTTTATGTAAATTTTAAGCAGTATTACAGCAATGTAAAGAATAAAATAAAGGTTGCAATGGAATATGGGCTTAGAATTGGAAAAAAAAACTCATGTTCGCTTCTGTTTCCTTTTACATTTCACCTATTTCCTGTCGGACACATAAAATGTATAGTAGTGAACCTTTCTCCCTTATTCTGAATTACTAAAGAAAAGAGATATGAATGACTTTCGGGACTCCGAGAGCTAACCACTACCACTACTGATCAAGATCAAGGTACCTTTTCATTTTTCATTATAAATAGAATAGAGAGAGAGAATTGGGAGTGGGAGAGAGGTTTCTGTGAAACTACAAGATGCGATCGGAGAAAGAAAAGGTAATATCAAAGATATTTTGTCACACAAACAACAACCTTGTCTGCAGTATAAGTAGTCTTGTTTAATGTTTACCGCATCATACATACCACCACCAGATACCACCATTATATAACCTGTATTCATCACCACCAAGTGAAGAAAAAAGCAGTAAACAAAATGGGAACACAGTTTCAAAAACTGTTTGAAATCATGTATGAAGTTAGTAAACGCTTTCTCTCTGTTCAAAATGTACGTACATAAATGATATATAAGGAATGGTGAATGTTATACTTGTTTTCCTTTCATCCGGTCTATTGTCTGTGACATTTTACTTGCTGTTTCATTCCCTGTGTTACACCACCACTCACAGCCAATCCAACATCCAAACGTTATACTGCTCGTACTACTATACTCTCTTGCAAGAAGCAGTAATGTTACAAGTAATTTTATTTATCGGGCTCCTTTTGAGTGCAAATGAACCTATTACAGTGAAAAGAGACAACAACAGAAGAACACATATTGTTCAAATAGTTTAGCATTTGGAATGTGCCGGAGCCTTTTTTGAAATTTTCTCTTTGTACCTTAATGCCTTCTGACTTTGTTGTTACAAAAACCACCAAACAACACCATCATCGTTTCAGTCATGAACCATATAATTTTGGGATGAGGACAAACTCGCTAGCGTATTTAATACTAAAAAAAAGAGAAAATGGAGAAAAAAAAATCTGTTTACAATAATAAATATCTCATGTCTCACAAAACCAAACAGTAAAAAGCTCCGGCGGACCTGAAACATGAACAAGCTTGGGCGCTAGGAGGTAAAAGCAATTAATGCATGAACAAATCGTATTTAGTATGAAATGCCACATTTTTTTCTCTACAGTGAAAAGGGAGGACGAAGAGGTAGGCAGAATATACAAAATACATGAAAAGTAAACAATAATGTATGCTTATCAGAGATTCCGTTTTGGTTTTCATTCTCATTGCTTTTTTTGTACAACAATTGCTTCTTAACATAATACTGGAGAAATGCTGAATATTTGAAAACGTACTTTGTGTGACACACATACATCTCAGTAAGCATTGTTGTGCAATACTCTTGCATTGCAAAATAGCATGATAGTACGGAGAAGAGAAATAGTAGCTATTGTATTGTATTATGCGTACTTTAAGTTCTGTGCTTACACCTAACCTTATTTACAGAGAAATGTTGATATTCTGTGTATGTATGATTGTGTGTGTACTCTTGCGAGAGTTTTTCTTTTTAGTGTAGTATTTGGTTGTCATTGCTCCCTTTGGCAATCTTCACCATGAAATGGAGGTTGTTTCCGTTTCACTGCTTATTTCTCAACTCTATTCCTTGTCGTCTTCATTTCTAACATTTCATTATTTTTCCTGTTTAATTTTTTTTCCTAAGGTCTTGGTCGTACAGTAAACTGGATTTTTTTTTCTTAACAGTTATCATTATCATTGCCCGCTATCGCCCTTCTTTTTACACAAACATCTTATTTGCTCGCCTTTTCTGCATGTTATTTTCATTTTCGTTTCCCCCTTGAACACTTTTAAACGCCTACAATAACAACAGCAACAGTAAACATTTTCATGTAGCCATTTTCCATGTTGCTGTTGTCCTCCGCGTGTCGCGTCTCTATTTTCATCCTGTTCCCTTTTTCTTGCATCCGCAAAGTAATAATGGCCTGCTCCCGGGAAAAAATAACTTTCTATGTGCTCATGGTTATGTTATGTGATGTGTTGTATAATGAAAGCAAAATACAAGAGTCCTTTTGTGTACAAGGATTCATTTCCCATAAATCCCGGAATGCAAACTGTTGTGGGGAAAGCCCAAGAGAGTGTACGCAAACATATACACAGACTCACTATTCCTTTTTCTTTCTATTTTATTATCAGTGCAGACACATACTCGCTTGTGAGTACAAAAAAAACAACTCTCTTTATACTATGTCTCTGACTTTATGTGAGTGCGATGAGAAAGTAAGGGAAAAAACACATTTTTACGATATGAAATTACATATTGTTTCAATTCACTGTTCCCCATTCCCCATCCTCACTACATCTTAATCATCAGCACTAACAATGCAATAATGACGACGATAGTAAAGCTGATGAGTGATGTACGGAGAGTGGTTCAAGGCGGAATGTTACATTTTTTGTAGTGATCCAAGTTCTGGTGAAAGCTTTCCGGTGAAAGAGGAGGAACGGGAGAATGAGAAAAAAGTGAGGGAGAGGAAGACGGGGAAGAAAAAAAATGTCTTGGAGTAAAATACTCTCTCGCCTGATCCTTGACTTTACTCTTAGAATGGTTCATGAGAATGAGAGAGTATGTATAGTGTTACAAACGGTGGTGATGGTGCTAGTGGGAACTGGGAATAAAAAAGAAGCTATGATGATGATAACCTTTATTTTATAAACCTTTTGGTTGTAAGTAAGCATTAATAAAAAATACAACTTGCTTCGCTCTGATATATTATATATCTTCATTTCCACTTTTATTTATACACTCGTAGTAGTCTCGCTTTGACTACAAGTCAAGGTAGCACATTGCATAGTTCCTTTTAAGTTACTCTGGTTAGTTGGGCAAAGGAGAAAGATTTTTTTATGGAATATACAAAAAAGAAACAAGTATGGTAGTAGGTATATTATAAGTGAAGTAACTTGAAACGTGTTGATAAAAGTTTTTTTCCCCATATTTTCTAGGAATTCAAGCTATTTTCTCTGGTATACATATTTGCCTTTCTTCTTTTTTGCAAATATAATAATATTACTTTTCAGTGCCTTCCTCCTTCCTGGTCAGTAGCGTTTGACGTCACTTACCTTGATAGTAATAAATATGGTTGGAACTACTTTGTAAAGAGAACTTTAATGCGACATGCTATTGTTATTGTTCTTTTTATTTGCATTATACACTATGTCAAAGTTCAAATTTTCTCCCAAAGGAGAATAAATAGCGTAACTAGAAATCGCAGTAGACTGTAAATTTATGACCAATTAGATGTTATCAAAATGTCAAGCTAGGATTTTAATATGCAGTAGTGACAGCAGCACCAACTGAGGACCACCGGACCAAAAATAAACTTTTTCCCCGTTCATATCATTACTTCAACGTCAGTGTAGTGATTACATTATATTTACACGAAAAGGGAGTAATTTGAGAAACCATTACTAAATTAGGTAGACCACCATCAGCCAGAGAAAAATTAATTTTACTTTGTGGACTCAGTTCGCACGTTAAAATTAAAAGGGAGGTGTTAAGCACTGACTCGTGAGTTCAAACAAAATTGTTTAGAGGTGGTAAAACTGACAGTCAAAGGAAAATTACGAGAAAAGTGGGGAGACGAGCAAGCGTTTTCTTCTTGCGCTATTCATTTGCAATTTTCTGGATGCTTTCTCCGGTTCTGTGCTAGTTTTATCATCCAACAATGTAGCTCCTGCCAGTAAATTATGGTACGGAGATGAGTGAGTGATGAAGAAAACGAAATGAAAAGATTGCAATCCTGCATTCTTCATACATTTCATAGCAACTTGCATGCAATAACAGCACATGTGTATGTATGCATTCCTAATTTCATTTCAACTTAAGCTAAAGCCAAGTCTAATTATGTTACTACTTCATACTTCATACACTAGCACGACTCATACTGCATCTTACATTATTTCACTGTTCAATTCATTCCTTACCCAGAGGCAACTCGACAAAACTCCCATTACAACAATTTCAAGCATTTGTAGTGATAGTAGAAATGTACAGCCAACTGTAAAATCTAATTCTATCTACTCCTATTCCTATCTTGATTAGCCTCTGGTCCTTGTCTAATTTTAGTTTTTGCTTACACTATTGGTTTGCCAATAAATGGTAATGCTACAGATTTTCCTTGTTTACGACGTTGCATATTATGATAACGACCAAAAATATAAAATTTTAACAAAAGGTGAAATGGCCTTTAGTTTCCAGGACATTTGTTCCTCATTCCTGAAAATTATTTTCCAATTTTACACATACTTTTCGTGGTCGTTTGTTGTAAGTGTGATATTTTTCATTGAAAGGAAACAATAAGACGTCCTCAAGATAAGTCAAGTGTGAAAACTGATTTCTCTAAGAAACTCATGAAAGTAGATATCCAATAGTGCGCATCTTATAATTAGATCAGTTGAATACGCATGGCCGATTTTGTTTGTCAGTCTAATCTAGACACTAGAATTGATGCTCACAAAACTACATCGGCTTTGTTGCCAGAACTATATTATGTATAATACCTAATATGAAAAATGTCGAGTCATCAGACAGACTTTCTTAGAGGACCCTTTGTGCTCAGAATCTTAGCTGTGTCATTAAAGCTGAATATATCTTTGTGCAAGATGTCAGAATTGTAGTTTGTTGCAGTTCCCAAAATAATGCGGTTAAACAGTCTATGTTCAAAATTAACGCATCGCAGACAGTTTCACACAAAGTAACTTTTGTAGACACAACAATAAATTCAGAAGCTTTAAGCGATTTATGAATAAAATCAGAAATTTTACTTCTTGATAAGACTGTCAGCCTTTTGTGGTTGTGCAATTATCTAATATTGGACACTGCATTAACAACATAGTCAAGTATTGGAAGACATCACGAGACGTTGGAACAAAAGTCACAAGATATATCATAAAATATTCCGTTCATTAACCGTCGTAGTGGATACAATGACAAAATAGGACATAGTTTGTAAACTGATAACAACGGTGGACTTTCCGTGATAAATTTTCAAATATATTATGAATTTGACACACTCCAAAGGACAATCTAAATCCATTCCCTATTGCAAGTGGCACAACTCGCTCATATGTATTTTCCCGTAAGCTTACAAACAAGGTAATTGAACAATTTATTTATACCGATTGGCTTGATTTCCCGTTCATCTGTCCGTTTTTCATGGACAAGATAAGTCGTGCAAGCCCTGAGCTAGAAAGTTCAAACTTGGCAGGCAGGTACCTCTGACCATGCCCTACTTTGGTATTGAAAATTTACTAAAACGGGCAACTGGTGTCATGCCCACAGCAGGTCAAATGCTTCCAAAATTGGCCAATTTTTATTGCATAAATCGATAGTAATTAATTGTAATGTTGATCAAACTTTGTGCATTAACCATGCTTCAAAACTCAAACGTAACTAAAATTTCGCC